>OX387428.1:45020995-45298495 GCA_947563755.1 Lochmaea crataegi
ACCTGCTCATGGAGAAACGCTGAATTAATGAAATGTATACAAAATAATAAAGGTATATCATTTAATCACAACGTTACCAAAGCCTGTCTCTATCAGATTGCTAAGCAACATAAGTGAAAGTGATGGACTTGTCAGTGTTTTACGGCTCCCCACTCACCACTTCGAGTTAAACCCAATAGAGTTGGTTTGGGCAGAAATTAAAAAGTTCGTTGCGAGAAACAATCTTACATACAAATTAGAATATTGAAAAGAAATTATTAAGTGCAGTTGGAAATATTACCGAAGAAACGTGGAAAAAGTGCATTAGTCACGTTCAAAAAAGTGAGAATGACATGGAGAATATGGATCATAATGTTATTAAAAGTGTGAAAGTAAATCCTTTAATTATTTATGTAGATAGTTCTAACACAAGTGATAGTGAATCAAGTACAAGTGACACTGATAACGATGACGACCAGTAACTTTCTGCTTATATGGTGTGTATTTTTCGTTTTTTAATAAAGAAATTTTTCCTACAGTATCTATGTTGTTTTTTACATTATTATGCGATTACATTTATCACTCAATCATTTTAGTAAAATAATATATTTTCAAACACTTACTATTAAATTGTTGTAAAATAATTCGTCATTTTTGAGTAAAACTCCGATAAACACCTGTTGGTTGGGGGATTACTGCATTCCAATACTCTATGTACTTGTTGGAATAAACTATAGAAGACAATCACAGACGTATGGCTGTAACATATTAATTTCAAATTGTGCAGTTTAAAGTATAGGTACATAGGCATTGAACTCATTACGATTTTCAGAAACAAGTGGTCAGAATTTCTTAAATACACTGTATAACCTAGTACAATATTATATCATTGCAATAGAGAAATCAAGCAGAATTCAAATTAGAAGTAGAATACAGGGTGTCCCATTTAAAAAAAACTACAGCTTTCATCTGGCACGGCGTTCTGGAACACACTGTAGAATTGCAACCAATTTTAAAATGTAACCTTCAGGGTGGCTAGCACCGGTTAAACTTTTATTCGAATATCTTCGATGATTTACAATATATTGGACTCTATGGTAGTAATGAATTACCCTGTATACAATTTGCATCTGCTTTCACCGAGGACCAATCTTTTAACATTATGTACGGGGTTCTTTATTTTTCTGTCAATAAACTAATTAATTCAAGTACAATCTTCAATTTCACACAAAAATATATTCACTACAAAACCCAATGTACGTTATTAGTAATCTTACGGTAACACGGTAATATTAAGACCCCTACTAGGTGAAAAATGGAAATTCTAATAGATAATTAGTTTCTCACTTAAATATTACATTATGATTATTTTATCTATTTGGTAACGAGGTGCAAATATGACGAAATGAAGTTTGTGTTTGGTTACGTGTAACGGATATTATACTGAATATACTTCAATTTACATAATCTTTTAAAATTTCAATAGTTCAATTTTCAGTTTTCTTAACTTGAAAAAACTATGCAATATTGTTTTCTACGAGCGCGCGGAAAAGTATACTATGGTGCACGTTTCTACTTTATCGCACGCAAGGTCATTTATTGCATTTTATAATAATTTTTCTGGTTTTATTGAAATTTTGTTTAATTTTGCGTTGATGAGTATTATTGATTACATCGATACCCAGAAGGTAACTGATAAACCTGTTAGTTTGTATCCGTCCGCTCGTAGAAAAAATGTTGTTTCTAACATATGCGTAAAGTTAGGAAAATAACTATTTCAAGGGAAAATGAATGTTTGTTAATATAAGCTGCGGCGTCAACAAAACATGTCTAATAATGAGAAGGGCTATAAAGTACCGACCATAGCGTTTACATCGTTTTCAGTTACTGTCAAACGTTTAAAAATACAGTGTGTGCAATTTAAAAATTTTAAATTATACAAAAATAACCAATTAAAAAATGCTATAATACTTGGTGTCTAATTTTAACGATGGCTTCCTTAAAATCACTGGTCACGAAGTTCATGCATCCTGTATCTCCGAAATAATGAAATGAGACTTTGCGGGTTGAATAAAAATTAGACCAGCCATACAACCACGATAAACATCTTTAATTTAATGACGTCATTTTTTATCACGTGTCTCAACTTTCAAATTTTAAATGACACTTCCTGTATATTTTGAGAATTATTGGGTAAGCGCTTAGTGATAAAATCAAAGATTAGAATGAAATCTTTTTCTCTTTAGTTACCTGTGAAATTTTTATATATTTGACATTAGTTACTAATTCATTGTATTAGTTGTAGTTGTATTAGTTGACTTACGTTTACGTTTTATCTTTTATGGATCGTGAAATTTGCAGTGTTTTATCTTCCCACCGACATAAGCTGAATAAAACTGCGTCAATCAACAAGAAAACAAAATTATGTCATTATTCTGCTATGGGCCCAGAGTCCTAGTAATTTATGTAAGTTTATGAAAGTTTCCTATGAAACGACCACCGAAGAAATATTCAGAAATATAGTCACTTAACTCTCAAAATTGCGGTGTTGCCACCAGCGGACGCACAAGTCGCTTGGTCTGGCTAAAAAATATTTTAGTCTAATCACAACGTGTATATACAAGTGCGCCAGTGCGGAAATTTATGGAACTCACTTATTATATACTTCACCCATTTTGTCGTATTTTGACGTCCACCATAAAATTTGCGAGAATGCTTGTTATGATGTAAAACTATCGAAAAAGTAGTTTAATTTGAAAAATAATTGTGCGTCCGTATATTGGACGCACAACTACCATCGGACGCACGATTAAATGTGAAAGGACAATGTACGGACGCACAAAGGCGATAAATATATATATATATATATATATATATATATATATATATATAGAATAGTCTTTGCCGACTAATTAGGTATAAAACCAGAAATATTGGGGAAACGGCAAGTTTATAAAAGTGAACTCTTCTTACTAATTTAACAAGCTTTCGGAAACTTTTATTTCCATTATCAAGTTACAGTAAATTGAGGATTGATATAAAATGGTAAATATATATTAAATGCTAAAATTGGTATTTGAATTTTTTTAAAAATATTGAAATATTGTCATTATGACAGATAAACAATTTCATTTTTTTCCTTCTAATAAGTTATAAAAATTATGTCAAAAAATGGAGAGTGTAGGTTATGATAATGTCAAATTATTATAAAAGTTTTTTTGAAAAATTAATTAAGAATTGAAATTTGAAATGTTATTATTGTGATCCATTGATAGTAAGTAGTGATAAATATCACTGAGATTCTTATGGTCACTCTTCTTGTTAATAGTACAAGGTTCTTGTGATATGTGAGCCATTTCTAAGAAAAGTCTTTTTTTAGTATTTGTTTGTATGTCTAAAATATTAACAGATTCAAAATCCATAACGTGGTCTTTATCAATTACATGTTCTGCTAATGCACATCTGTCAGGATGTAATCTACAATCACTTTTATGTAAACTTAAACGACTTTTTAATTTTTGACTAGTGTGGCCAATGTATTTATTATTACAGTTTTTACATGGTATACAATATATTACATTTGATAGATTGAGAATCGGAGTTTTGTCTTTCAATTTTGTAAAAATAGATTTTATCGTGAAACATGTTTTATTGGCAATTTTAATGTTATTTATTGGTTTGAAAATCCTACTCAACTTTGGTGTTATTTCTTTAATATATGGAAAAGATATATATTTATTTATATGTACTGTATTGTGGGATGTATTATTATTGTCTGCAATGTCTACAGTTGGAAAATAATTATACAATATGTTTTTGATTAAATTATTAGGGTATCCATTTTCTAAAAATAATTTATGAAGAATTTTTAGGTTCTTTTCATGAAAATTGGGATCTGAAATTTTGGTTATTCTGTTCTTCATTTGTCTAATCAAGTTAATTTTTATTGAATATTTATGATAAGACCAATAGTTCATTAATCTTCCAGAGCTTATTGGTTTAATGTACCAATCAATAGATAATGTATTATCAGTATTTCTTATAAATTTTGTGTCTAAAAATGGTACACTTTGTTCACTGTCTTCTTTTTCCATAGTGTATTGAATATATGGATTATAGCTATTGAAAATGAAAAGAACCTCATCTAAGTTAGTTTTTGGTATTGACATTATAATGTCATCAACATATTTTTTTATAAAAATTATTTCAAATGGTAATAATGGTATAATAGAATCCAACATATTATCCATTACATAACAAGCTATAATTGGAGAAATTGCAGCTCCCATTGGAGTACCAAAGGTTTGTTTGTATATTTGGGAATTGCTATTAGAGCAATTTCTAAATAGACATTACTAAATAAAGATATAACATCTAAACTGCAAATTACATGATTATCAGGTAGTTGAAATTTGTTAAATTGATTAAAAACATCGAATGAATCTTTGATGTAATATTTTGTATTAAAGTCGTAAGCTTTTGTTAAAATTTCAATATTATCAATTAGACCTATAGTTGCTTGTATAGGTACCCCAACTAATTTATTAAGTTCATATATCACTGAAATTTTAACTCCGATTCTCAATCTATCAAATGTAATATATTGTATACCATGTAAAAACTGTAATAATAAATACATTGGCCACACTAGTCAAAAATTAAAAAGTCGTTTAAGTTTACATAAAAGTGATTGTAGATTACATCCTGACAGATGTGCATTAGCAGAACATGTAATTGATAAAGACCACGTTATGGATTTTGAATCTGTTAATATTTTAGACATACAAACAAATACTAAAAAAAGACTTTTCTTAGAAATGGCTCACATATCACAAGAACCTTGTACTATTAACAAGAAGAGTGACCATAAGAATCTCAGTGATATTTATCACTACTTACTATCAATGGATCACAATAATAACATTTCAAATTTCAATTCTTAATTAATTTTTTAAAAAAACTTTTATAATAATTTGACATTATCATAACCTACACTCTCCATTTTTTGACATAATTTTTATAACTTATTAGAAGGAAAAAAATGAAATTGTTTATCTGTCATAATGACAATATTTCAATATTTTTAAAAAAATTCAAATACCAATTTTAGCATTTAATATATATTTACCATTTTATATCAATCCTCAATTTACTGTAACTTTATAATGGGAATAAAAGTTTCCGAAAGCTTGTTAAATTAGTAAGAAGAGTTCACTTTTATAAACTTGCCGTTTCCCCAATATTTCTGGTTTTATATATATATATATATATAAAGACTATCCTATATATATATATATATATATATATATATGTATATATATATATATATATATACATCCCGCTATCCATTGTGCGTCCGTACAAGGAAATGTATTTGTGCGTCCACTAGAAAGACTAAATTTTTGAATATTTTGGTTGCATTCAATCATACGTCCATGCAAGGTTGCCAAGTTTTTCACATACCATATACACCAATTATTTCAGTGATACACTATTCTGCGTCCGTTCAAAGCATAACATGATTTGAGAAATTGTAGATTATGGCCATACAGGATAAATCGCGTATAAAAGTGTGTAGTGGTCCAACTGAAAATCTTTTAAAATTTAATGAAGTTAATTAATGAGTATAAATTAAGATATTATTGGTTGAATTTTTTTCAAGCATTCTCATAAATAAAAACACGATATTATTATTGTGACGCATGTAAAAAAAATTTCTAGAGAATCTTTTTAAAATGTTTCATTTATTTTTGTTGTTCATATTTACTCTTGTAAGACAATTTTTTTTTCTCACCCTGTTATTCTTAAAATAGTTTTCGTTTCAAGTAAAATAAATTAAATCATGGGTACACCCTAATATTTCAGAAATGCATTTCTCGACAATTATCTGAAATAGATAAGTAAAATATCACATTGTCACGTAGCCTTCGAGGTCACGAAAGGGGAAAGAAAGGTTTTAAGAATGATTTGGGTTTTAGTTGCTAGAAGATAACTAAAGTGTTCACTTGAGTCGGATAAATTTAAATATATAAAATATAGTGTGTATTGTGGTGCATGTCAGAAATTAAATAGGTGAGTCTATCTCACAGAGTAATTCAGTTTTGCCTGTTATTTGATATTTGATTTTAAAAGATATTTTATCACATAGAGTATAGTATATTTGCTAATTATTTTTAATAATTACTTTGTTTAAAGTTCTTTAATATTCAACGTTATTAGGAACATTAATTTGTTGTTGCATTTCCTATTCATCCAATCCTACTGCACTGTGGAGAGTTTGTGCCACTTGCAGTAGTTATAATATTGTTTGTGGAGAGTTTGTGCCACTTGCAGTTTAACTCACATACCTATACTGTATTGTGGAGAGTTTGCGCCACTTGCGGTTTGTCCATTCCTGATACAGGGTGACTTCTCACGTCACCTTTATCTCCTTCCACCCCCCTGTATTGTGGAGAGCTTGAGCCACTTGCAGTGTAACCTTATTTAGCTGTACTGTGGAGAGTTTGTGCCACTTGCAGTCTAACTCATATACCTATACTGTACTGTGGAGAGTTTGCGCCACTTGCGGTTTGTCCATTCCTGATACAGGGTGACTTCTCACGTCACCCATATCTCCTTCCACCCCCCTGTATTGTGGAGAGTTTGAGCCACTTGCAGTGTAACCTTATTTAGCTGTACTGTGGAGAGTTTGTGCCACTTGCAGTCTAACTCATATACCTATACTGTACTGTGGAGAGTTTGCGCCACTTGCGGTTTGTCCATTCCTGATACAGGGTGACTTCTCACGTCACCCATATCTCCTTCCACCCCCCTGTATTGTGGAGAGCTTGAGCCACTTGCAGTGTAACCTTATTTAGCTGTACTGTGGAGAGTTTGTGCCACTTGCAGTGTATTATTATTTTGCTGTACTGTGGAGAGTTTGTGCCACTTACAGTAGTTATAATATTGTTTGTGGAGAGTTTGTGCCACTTGCAGTAGTTATAATATTGTTTGTGGAGAGTTTGTGCCACATATTCCTTACATGCACTGGGGAGAGTTTGCGCCCCTTGCACCTTTCCTAATAACCCTAAATACTTACTATTAGGCATTTATTTTTGATCAAGTGAAGTTTTAACTTTACTTTAGTACTGATATGCATAATCACAGTTCAAACACATAAGATGCACCTTGTATATTATTAATACTTTATTAATTTTGGGGATTTCAACTATACTAATCGTTAGTCAATAATTAATCATTATTTATAGCAAATTGAATACTCAGAGTGTTTTTCTATCTAATTCCAGGTACGTCATCTCGGTTGTTCAACCTACTTGGACCAGGTCCATAGTGACTGTTCAATTAAATCCAGGCATCACGTCCAGTGTCTTGTGAATAGTTATTTTCAACATTTAGATTTGTTTTATTATCTATATTATAAAAAAAATATAATGTAAGTACACAGTAAGTAATTAAAAGTTAAATTCTAATTAAATATATCAATCTTTACAAATCACTCATTCTCCTCAAGTCAAGTTTTTCCCTCCTTACAATTTATCAGAAGTGGGATAGAGATGACCTGGATTTATTAATTCAATGACATTAAATTACAATGCCGAGATGACACTATTCTTTTTAAATGTTATTCTAGCTTTGTGTTTTTTTTTATTTTATTAAATATTTATTTACCGTATTTCTACCATAAATCACAAAAGTAATAATAAAATCAACTGAAATGGGTCCCCAACGTCGCAATAAAATACCGCTACCAATTGAAACCCAAGAGGCTTCGGGCTTCGGGTTCGAGTGAATCTGTTACCCCAAGAAGAAACCGTGTTGATTATTTGACACCGAATGACTATTGAACGATTGACCACTGTAATGACCACTTTTCTCGAAAATACTGCCGAACGAGAACGGCCTAGCAAGACGGTCCGAGGGGATGTGGTACCGTACCTGTATTTGACCTCGAGGATAGGGTGCAATCGATTTCGGTTTGGCTTCAAAAGGTCGATGAACTTCGTGATATTTTTCGATGTTTAGGGGAAGCCACTATCTATTACGCTACTACAAAGTTCCGAAGGTTGGCAATGGTTTGGTATAAGAGTTTGCTAATGTGTCAAGTCCAAGGCACCTCAGCTTTTAAGTTTTTTTTTGTTTTTTTTTGCTCTTGGCTGCTCTGTTTATGTGAAGAGATTAGTTGCCCTTATTATGCTTAATAATATTTCCACAATATTCTCCTCAGAGAAATCCTTCCTTGGGTACTATAGCCCTAGCATCTTATGTCTCCAATGAGTGGTATTCTCTAAGACAATTTCATATGCAGAGGCCGGGCATCTCGGGACAAGCTGTGCAGTGGTACACAGTATCTTTCCGTATTTTTTGTCCATAGCTCAAACCCTACATTTTATTTTCTAAGCGTTTGTCCAAGTTCATTGAGAATTTTGATTTCTACAGGTAAATGGTTTACATTTACAGGTACATCTGCTTGTTGCGACTGTTTTTGGCAATAGTTTTTCTAATACGGACATTCGAAAGTTGTAAAATGTCACTTTCTAACCAGAGTACTTATTATAAAGTTTATGGGCATTGTGCAAATACAACTGGATCACATGTATTATAATTTTCTAATATCAACGTAACGGCGTGCCGTTGGATAATAAGCCATCATTTGATCACGAATGCCTTATGTCTATTCCACTATTTATTATACTTGACTTTTGCTTTTAGTTACCACTTCATTTTTTTTTTATTCAGTAGATATGTCTAAGACGTCTCTTTTATCGGTCCACTTGCCAATCATCATATTGCAGTTATACATAGCTTTGGTCTCACCTTTTCTTAATTTTGTAGCTACAACGTTTTTGGGGCAATCTTTTCGGCTTTTCTGAGAGTACCTGTACAAAAGGTATTTGATCAAGCAACTTTTTTTTTGCCAATGAATAACTATTGTAAAAGTTGTCCATGTATAAGCTATGTCCGTTATTCAGACATTCGCGCATCAGATACATCACTATCTTTTGTGCATGATCTTTTCCGCCAGTTATATCGCTCGAGCCAGTATGTACCATCATATCTAAAATTGTTCCGTCCCCTTCTATTACCATGTACAACTTTATCCCATATTTCTGCCGCTTCTTTGGTAGATATTGCTTGAAGTAAAGTCCCCCTTTTCACAAGACCATAGATTCATCAACGGATAAGTTTTTTTTTATGGGTAATATATTATCTTCATTTTATTAGTAAAATGATCCAGTATAGGCCTGATTTCGATCATCTGGGACAGCTCATTGGTTTTAACTTCAGGAACATATGGGCATCTCATTATTAGCAAGTAGCGATCCCTACCCATTAAATGTGAGAAACAGCTGGAGAATAGTCTTATGTTTTTTTTTCTCAATAGTCCTGCAAGGTAGGTAACTTTAAAGTACCTGTACGTAAGGTAATTCCAAAAAAAAAAAATGAACAGTTCCGATATTGTCAAATCTTGCCATAGAGAAATTCTTGAGTAGTCACTTCTCGCACTGGTACATAAAACTTGTACTGTTTAATTGTTGATTTGCGAAATAATATACCTGATTTAATGATGGATTACGTTCCCTAATGGCACGGCAAAATTTCTGGTTCATGCGCGATGGTTCTCCTGTTCATTTTAGTCGAGTAGTTCGTCAATATACTCACAGTTCGTACGGGAATCGATGTATTCGAGGGCGAGGGCCAGTCAATTGGCCTGCAAGATTAATCGATTTCATTTCATGCGATTTTTGTTTTTAGGGATACTTAAAATTGTCAGTATATGCTGCCCCAATATAAAATCGTATTCGGCTTTGGGAAATAATAAGTGTACCTAATTCTAATGTTCTGTTTTTGATCCGTATGTTCATCCTTAGCGGAACACGGTTATTTTCAAATTGCAGTATTGGTAATGGCTGGTTAAATCTAGTAGATATACCAACCCCGTTTGACTTAGGAGTGTAATCCGGTGTATGTCGGGGCAGATAGCCCGGGAAGTAGTTGCTTCATCTTAGTTGCACGGTCACTGTTTTTGAAAAATATTTTTCAAAACTTAGTTGTAAAGCGTTGAATAACGTATATTCATTTTTCGATATCTAATTTATGCGCCTCTAAATTATTCAGTACTTAAATACTGATGGTTTGCGAACATCTGTTTTTACTTTTGCAGAAACTATTTTATTTTCTTCTGTAGGTGGAGTTTTATTTTGTCGAGTTTTTGACCTCGTTATAGCTAAGACGTGAAAATTATCTATGTACAAGTCTTTTAATTCATTTATGGATATCCTTGAAATACTGTCTGCATAATTTGAATTTCCTTCCATATACTGTATTTCAAAATTATATTCTTCTGTCTAGTCTAATTCTTGTGAGTCTTGAAGTGGGTTCTGTCATTGAGATAGATGTGTTTACGGCTTATGATCCGTTTTTACTATAAACTGTGAAGAACCATACAAGTAACTATTGAAGTCATTAATTCTCCAATGGATAGCTAACAATTCTTCCATAATTATAGGTTTGTTTATTTCACTTTTCTTAAAAGTTTGCGATGCATAAGATATAGGTAAATCTATACCTTCGTATTTCTAAGAATTGCATGCAGACCACGCGTAATTTGAAGCATCTGTAGTCAGTATAAATTGTTTACTGAAATCAGGATATTTAAATAAAGGTAGCTCTATTGATGTTGTTTTTAATATTTGGGATGAGGACTCTTCCGACCACTCGAATTTTACATGTTTCCTGGATAATTTTTCGGGAGGTATGCATATTTCAGCGAAGTTCCGAATGAAACGTCTGTAATCATTACAGAATGCTACGAACCTTTTAGTTTCTTCCGAGTTTTTGGGCACTGGATATTGTTCAATGACTAAACATTTTACTTTATAGGGGAGTACTCCCTCACTAGACAAATTGTGCTCTAAATAAGTGTCTTCACGCCTGAAGAATTGGCAATTTTGTGGATTTAATTTTGGACACAGTAGTAAAGACAGGAGCCACAGCAGGGAGTCATATGTCTACTGAAAGCTTGTATGGATAGTTTAGTTCATTGGTAAACATGTCAAAGATTTCTGAAATCCATTTTCAGTCCAGTCAAAAAAAATAACCAGGCAGGATGGGAACAGAACTAGTAGATATCTCGGGACGAGATGCTTGCAGGATGGCCGACTGTAAGACAATTTTTTTTTCTCACCCTGTTATTCTTAAAATAGTTTTCGTTTCAAGTAAAATAAATTAAATCATGGGTACACCCTAATATTTCAGAAATGCATTTCTCGGCAATTATCTGAAATAGATAAGTAAAATATCACATTGTCACGTAGCCTTCGAGGTCACGAAAGGGGAAAGAAAGGTTTTAAGAATGATTTGGGTTTTAGTTGCTAGAAGATAACTAAAGTGTTCACTTGAGTCGGATAAATTTAAATATATAAAATATAGTGTGTATTGTGGTGCATGTCAGAAATTAAATAGGTGAGTCTATCTCACAGAGTAATTCAGTTTTGCCTGTTATTTGATATTTGATTTTAAAAGATATTTTATCACATAGAGTATAGTATATTTGCTAATTATTTTTAATAATTACTTTGTTTAAAGTTCTTTAATATTCAACGTTATTAGGAACATTAATTTGTTGTTGCATTTCCTATTCATCCAATCCTACTGCACTGTGGAGAGTTTGTGCCACTTGCAGTAGTTATAATATTGTTTGTGGAGAGTTTGTGCCACTTGCAGTTTAACTCACATACCTATACTGTATTGTGGAGAGTTTGCGCCACTTGCGGTTTGTCCATTCCTGATACAGGGTGACTTCTCACGTCACCTTTATCTCCTTCCACCCCCCTGTATTGTGGAGAGCTTGAGCCACTTGCAGTGTAACCTTATTTAGCTGTACTGTGGAGAGTTTGTGCCACTTGCAGTCTAACTCATATACCTATACTGTACTGTGGAGAGTTTGCGCCACTTGCGGTTTGTCCATTCCTGATACAGGGTGACTTCTCACGTCACCCATATCTCCTTCCACCCCCCTGTATTGTGGAGAGTTTGAGCCACTTGCAGTGTAACCTTATTTAGCTGTACTGTGGAGAGTTTGTGCCACTTGCAGTCTAACTCATATACCTATACTGTACTGTGGAGAGTTTGCGCCACTTGCGGTTTGTCCATTCCTGATACAGGGTGACTTCTCACGTCACCCATATCTCCTTCCACCCCCCTGTATTGTGGAGAGCTTGAGCCACTTGCAGTGTAACCTTATTTAGCTGTAATGTGGAGAGTTTGTGCCACTTGCAGTGTATTATTATTTTGCTGTACTGTGGAGAGTTTGTGCCACTTACAGTAGTTATAATATTGTTTGTGGAGAGTTTGTGCCACTTGCAGTAGTTATAATATTGTTTGTGGAGAGTTTGTGCCACATATTCCTTACATGCACTGGGGAGAGTTTGCGCCCCTTGCACCTTTCCTAATAACCCTAAATACTTACTATTAGGCATTTATTTTTGATCAAGTGAAGTTTTAACTTTACTTTAGTACTGATATGCATAATCACAGTTCAAACACATAAGATGCACCTTGTATATTATTAATACTTTATTAATTTTGGGGATTTCAACTATACTAATCGTTAGTCAATAATTAATCATTATTTATGGCAAATTGAATACTCAGAGTGTTTTTCTATCTAATTCCAGGTACGTCATCTCGGTTGTTCAACCTACTTGGACCAGGTCCATAGTGACTGTTCAATTAAATCCAGGCATCACGTCCAGTGTCTTGTAAATAGTTATTTTCAACATTTAGATTTGTTTTATTATCTATATTATAAAAAAAATATAATGTAAGTACACAGTAAGTAATTAAAAGTTAAATTCTAATTAAATATATCAATCTTTACAAATCTCTCATTCTCCTCAAGTCAAGTTTTTCCCTCCTTACACTCTTACTTCACTACACACGACTACACTGACTAGCCAGTATAAATAAAATGATTCTTTAAGTTAAATGTTGAACTATGTAATATTAGCACTGATTTTTGCTGAAATATTTATTTCGAAAAAAAATGTAGATATACAGTGATAAGATTAAATCTTATCTTCTACTTTCGATATTTTGTTGAACCCCTTTCAGGTAATATTCATCCCTTCAATGTTTTTAAATAGCAAAAAGGGTCAAGTAAGTAACACTTCATTTGGAAGGGTACAAATAGAAGATTTAAAAATTAACACATAGGGTATATTTATAGTCAATAATTTACGATCTTTAGACAGTTTATATTCGTATGTTTTGAACTTCAAGTAACAGCTGAAGCTAAACTGTTCAAAGTTTATTAAAATGGCTTATATTGACCTATCTTAATTTTTCAAGCACTATCTAATGCTACAAGAAAAACCATACTACAGAGTGGTCAAAAACTCTAAACTTTTGATTACCTTGTATTATGTTTTATATTATATCATTATATAGTGCTTAAAAAATTGGGACAGGACCATGTATGCATTTTTGATAAAACCGTTCAGCTTCAACTATCACGAATTTCAATCATTTAATTATTGATTTAAGACCATGTTAATCGGCTTTGTTAAGAAGTTTGATTTGTTTGGCAAAATTTGAATGAGACGTTATTCTGCATATTTTAGAGCAAATGTCAAATGTTTTTGACGTCAGCGTTTTGCGTACGGCTGCCATCTTGAATTTTTTGAAATGGCAACCTAGGTGAGTGACGTATCACAAAGAAGCTTATTTTTTTCTTTCGAGAAATAATAGCAATGTATCACCTTAATACAAAATATCTTATAAAATATCAGTTATATTTTTCTAAATTGAATTGTACTGCACTAATGATATGACTTTGTAGGTTTTCAAAAAAACAATAGTAGTCATTAAAAACGTGAACCACATTTATGTACAAATTGTGAAAACTGATACCAATTTCAAATTAGCATAAAGTTTAAAAGTAAATTAAGAACAACGGCACATTTATCGGAAAAACAACGAATCGAAATATTAATGTTAGTTGAATATGGTGATCGCAAACGTTCCCATGACGAAGCAGCTCATATTTTTAATAGGGCTTCACACGAGAGCGAGATTTTTCTCGTCCCGTTCCGTTCTCGTCTCGTAAAAGCGAGAAGAGACGAGACTAGGGCTTCATACGAGAGCGAGATTTTTCTCGCCTCGTCTCGATGAGGCCACATACAGCGCAAACCGAGATTCTCGTTTTTGGTTTTTATTAGAAAAATTAGAAAAGGTCTACATAGAGAACAATATTTTATTGTGGATTAAAAAAAACTCAAGGTTAAAACTCTAATTTTTGGAGAATACAATATAACGTATCTTATCAATACAAAACATCATGGCATCCTTAACAGAGTAATGTATGATTTTTCCATATTTTTACTTTAATTTGTAACTCTTTTTATAGTTACTTATCACTTATCATAAATACTTAACCTTGCAGATTATTATATTTTGGATTTCATATCGAATGATTCCTTTCAAAAGATCGACGGGTTAACTTAATTTCGGTTGCGTATGTGTATCTACGAGCTAGAGAGTCATAAACGTGTGTACTATTGATTATTGAAGGGGTTTCTTTGGCTCGAAATTTTCTACCTTACTAAACAGTCATACAGTAAACTGTTTTTATATTTGACGCGTCCTTTTTCAACACCTATATAAAATAATTAAATATAGAGAATTTCTACAAAAATCGCCAGTGTGTTTTGTCTATATTATACATCGATTGTTTCACAAATACGCGTTTTTTTAAAAGAATATTAATTATTATGTTTGTTATACACTTGCGATAATTAAGATTATCTTTCAAGAAAAAATACAAATATAAAAACTATACTATTTATTTTATTTTCCGAAGGAGCAAGGTGCCTCATTATTTATTCAAAAGTACTATAAAAATAGGGTCTTTATCTTTTTCTATGTGGAATAAAATGATAAAACAGGTCGTTTTTACCAAAATTAAAACGATACGTCCTGTATCGCCTCAAATACAATAGGGTAGTAAAATTCAGCAGAATGGTTAAGCTCTTGAGATAAATGAAAAAAAATTCTGGTAATCTTCTTAACGACCAAATAGATATCAACCATTCTCCCTTATTAAACTTATTTACCTAGAAGATAGGTCAGGAATAATTGTTATGAATGATTTCCAGGTAAACTTGTTCAATAATTTTGTTAATATTTCTTGAATTCCGTATTTAGGAATTTTTTGTACTTGCTTTATTTCCATGTAAACATTTTGTAATACTTTGTCAATATTCTTAAAATTCCGTATTTATGCTGTGTATAAATTAAAAATTTTTCATTATACCTTCAGTCATGTAATTTAAGAGAAAAAATTAAGAGTGTAGAGATAAAAAAATTATCTCCTATTTGTAAAAATAATTTTGTATAATAGCGTTATAAATATAGTTTTAAAAAATTATTTATGGAATTTATATCAATATTTAGAATTAAGCGAGACGAGACGAGACAAACGGTAACGAGACGAGACCGAGACTCAATTTCTTCGGAATTGACGAGAACGAGACGAGATTTTTGATACTCTCGCCCACTCTCGTCTCGTGTGAAGCCCTAATTTTTAACGATTTAAATCCTGAATGCTCTCCTATAAGTAAATCTACAGTGACAAGGTTGATAAACAATAAGCATTTGCGCATTAACATTTCGGAAAGCCTGCCTTATTCTAAATTTCCTATCGTCTGGTGTACTTTGTACCCCTGATCTTTAGCATAGACTCTAAAGAACAAATCACTTTATTCAATTCTGGTGATCTTGGTGCCCAGAAAACAATCCAACTTTCAGGAAACATCATTCAATTGACTGAATAAGTGCATTATGATGAGTAGGAGCTTCGTCATGTAAGATACCCCATTTGTTGACAAACGAATTAGGTAAATGTTAATGTTTGTTGATATTTCGGAACCTACCTAATTACTAAGTGCGACAATAATAGTGCGGATCTAATTTTTCTATTTGGAAAAACTATATCAAGAAATCTGTCCCTTATGTGGCACTGTTATCGATGTTTTAAAAGATTTTTCTAAAATCCTAACTCGTTAATTGTTCTGAATAAATTTTATATAGCTGTTTTTCATTGATTTTTTGTTGGAAATAAAATTTTTGATCATAAAATTGAAATATCACAGAAACCATTCAGTTTGGGTATAGGGAATACTTATCAAATTTGAAGTATAGTGAAGTAATTTTCATTTACGGATAGAAATTACAAGGTGATCCGTTCAAAAAAATTGTGAAGCCGATGTATTCGAGTTTGAACTCGCCCTGTATAGGGATTTCTAGTGAATTATAATATTATAGTTTATTTCAACAAGTAGGTACATAGAGTATTGGAATGCAATACTCCCCTAACTAACAGATGTTTCTCGGATATCACAGAGTGGGCGCATCCCAACTCGTGCCCACTAATCCCTTAAAAGGTACAAGAGTAAAGGTCTCAATAATCTGTATACCTAACTCGTGCTCGATTGAAAAATTTACCTGTTCAAATTACCATCCCATCTATAGGAACAGGTATTATTGTTAAATTGGGTTTTCCTGAAGTACACAATTTATTATGAAAAACGTAAAAAGTTTCCAAAACTTCCATCAAATGCCGAAGAGGTGTTTGAAGTTTTAAACAATATCAATAAACGCACTTTACAAGATGAGAACTTTGACCAACCTAACAAAACCTAACCCCAACCCCAGTTAGATTCGACGGCGGACCGAATTACGAAAAATTCGGAGTGCGATTTCGGAATTGGGTCCCATGTACCTACTACTTGTTTAATTTGACCAACCTAACAAAACCTAACCCCAACCCCAGTTAGATTCGACAGCGGACCGAATTACGAAATCAAGTGATATTGGAAAATGGTTGCGTTATTTCAAATAAATGACAACTGTATATGTAGGTCTTGAATATTTAATTATAATAAATAAGAATTAAAAACCGCAGTTCCGATGCACCCGGGCACGAGTTGGTGTATTAATTTTCTACCTGGTTTTTGAACGGGCACGAGTTGGTCAGTGATTTTCGGGGCCAGGTAATAACGGGCACGAGTTGGGAAACGCCGCACAGAGTTGTACTGAAAATTGACAATATATTTTGCAATAATTTAATGGTAACTTAGGTAGGTACTATTGAAAAATAAATACTTTTGGGTGTCACAATTTTTAAGTTTATAAAAGAAAACTTGTGGTGGATCACTTCGAATAAAACATTATGTACCATAAAACATTATAGCTTCCGTAAGCATTGTAAACAAACGTTCACTATCGATTTGACATGTTATGAATGAACACAGAAAGATTATCTATTGTTCTCCAATTCGTAGATACAAAAACAAAAAACTGGTTACGTATTTTGAGAAATATTAATGTACGATTTCGTCATTATGACCTATAGGTTTTCATATTAGTTTTAATTATGGTTTTAGTTTTGTAATAACCTTTGAGAAGGGTTGTACCTATTTGTAAAAGTTTGAACCATTAGGACTAAACGAACAAAAGATTATTTTAAACGTATTTCGGTATATACAGAAAGAAAATCGCATGTCCTTAAACACACCTTCTTCTAGTGCTTACTGTTTGCAAAACAGTGTTGACAGCACTATAGAAAAGTGTGCACAAATTACCGGAGTGGGGATATCGATTATTTACAAAGTAATACGAGAACAAAAAACAAATCAGGTTTTAAGCGAACCTAAGGAGATACCAGGACGAAAAGTAGAGAAAACCAATGAATTTATAAACAACGCAATCAGAAGATACATCCACTCATTTTATATGAAAAATGAAGTACTAACATTAAATAAAATATTTCAATTATTAAAAACTGATGCGAATTTGTCGCTTATAAGTAAAACAACGTTTTGTTGCATTTGCATAAAATAGGTTTCAAGTGTAAGCAACGGAGTAGGAATAGTTGTCTTACTGGAAAACGTATAATCAGATTATCTTCGCGAAATAATGGCAGCAAGACGATGAGGAAAACAAATTTTTTATCTTGATGAAACTTGGGTTAACGAAGGACATACCCCTTATAAGATTTGGCAGGATTCTAATATTAACAGCGGTAAACAGGCGTTTATGGATAATGGTCAACCGGCATTGTAGGTTGATTATTGGACAAATTGGTTTCGCATCTGGTTTTACTGAAAATGGTTTGTTACTATTTACTTCAAAAACTGACAGCGACTATCATAAAGAAATGAACGCACAAATAAGGTTTAAGCCGTTTTTGGAAAATATACCACGATCACTCATAGCTCTTGATAATAGTGCCCTTCAAAAAAATGACCAACCTGCTCATGGAGAAACGCTGAATTAATGAAATGGCTACAAAATAAAGGTATATCATTTAATCACAGCATTACCAAAGCCTGTCTCTATGAGATTGCTAAGCAACATAAGTGAAAATATAAAAAATATGTGATAGATGGACTTGTCAGTGTTTTACGGCTCTCCCCTCACCACTGCGAGTTAAGCCCAATAGAGTTGCTTTGGGCAGAAATTAAACAGTTCGGAGCGAGAAACAATATTACATACAAATTAGAATATGTAAAGAAATTACTATTAAGTCACGTTGAAAAAATTGAAAATGACATGTGGAATATGGATCATAATGTTATTAAGAGTGTGAAAGTAAATCATTTAATTATTAATGTAGATAGTTCTAACACAAGTGATAGTGAATCAAGAACGAGTGACACTGATAACGATGACGATCAGTAACTTTATGCTTATATGGAGTGTATTTTTCGTTTTTCATTGAAGGAATTATTCTTACAGTACCTATGTTGTTTTTTACATTTTTATGCGATTATATTTATCACTCAATCATTTTAGTACAATAATATATTTTCAGTTACTATTAAATTTTTGAAACATATTTCGTCAATTTTGAGTAAAACTCCGATAAACGCCTGTTAGTTAGGGGATTATTGAATTCCAATACTTTATGTACATGTTGGAATAAACTATAGAAGACAATCACAGACGTATGGCTGTAACTGATTAATTTCAAAATGTGCAGTTTAAAGTATACATGGGCATTGAACTCATTAGATTTTCAGGAAAAAGTGGTCAGAACTTCCCAAAAACACTGTGTAACCTAGTACAACCTCATATCATTGCATTAGAGAAATCAAGCAGAATTCAAATTAGAAGTAGAATACAGGGTGTCCCATTTAAAAACTGTAGCTTTCATCAGGCACGGCGTTCTGGAACACACTGTACAATTGCAACCAATTTTAAAATATGAGTCTTCAGGGTGGAGAGCACCGGTCAAACTTTTATTCGAAAATCTTCGAGGATTTACAATATATTGGACTCTATGGTACTAATGAATTACCCTGTATACAATTTGCATCTGCTTCCACCGAGGACCAATCTTTTAACATTATGTTAATTTTCTCTCAATAAACTAATTAATTTAAGTACACTCCAATTTCATACAAAAATATATTCACTTCAAAACCCAATGTACGTTATTAGTAATCTCACGGTAACACGATAATATTAAGACCCCTACTAGGTGAAAAATGGAAATTCTAATAGATAATTAGTTTCTCACTTAAATATTACATTATGATTATTTTATCCATTTGGTAAAGTGGTGCAAATATGACGAAGAAGTGAAGTTTGTGTTTGGTTACATATAACGGAGATTGTACTGGATATACTTCAATTTACATAATCTTTTTAAATTTCAATAGTTCAATTTTCAGTTTTCTCAACTTAAAAAAAAACTATCCAATATTTTTTTCTACGAGCACGCGGAAAAGTATACTCTGGCGCACGATTCTACTTTACCGCAAGCAAGGTATTATTTATTGTCTTTTATAATTATTTTTCTCGTTTCATTAAAATTTTGTTTAATATGGCGTTAATAACTATTATTGATTACATCAATAACCAGACGGTAACTAATAAACTTGTTAGTTTGTATCCGTCCGCTCGTAGAAAAAATGTTGTTTCTAACATATACGTGAAGCGTTAGGAAAATAACTATTTCAATGGAAAATTAATGTTTGTTAATATTATAAGTTGCGGCGTCAACAAAACATGTCTAATACAGAAAGATAATCCGTTTATATCTCCGGTGAAAGATACTTTCTTGAAACTTTGAGGAGCCATAAGAGGTGAGAGGGGCTATAAAGTACCGACCATAGCGTTTACATCGTTTTCAGTTACTGTCAAACGTTTAAAGATACAACCTGGTGGTGTCTAATTTGAACTATTGTTTCCTTAAAATCACTGGTCACGAAGTTCATGCTTCCTGTATCTCCGAAATAATAAAATGAGACTTTGCGGGTTGAATAAAAATTAGACCAGCCATACAACCACGATAAACATCTTTAATTTAATGACGTAATTTTTTATCACGTGTCTCAACTTTCAAATTTCAAATGACACTTCCTGTATATTTTGAGAATTATTGGGTAAGCGCTTAGTGATAAAATCAAAGATCACAATGAAATTTTTTTCTACCTGTAAAATTTTTATATATTTGACATTACTTACTATTTCATTGTATCGTTATTAGTTGGCTTACGTTTACGTTTTATCTTTTATGGATCATAAAATTTGCAGTGTTTTGTCTTCCCAGCGACATAAGCTGAATTAAACTGCGTCAATCAACAAGAAAAGAAAAGTATGTCATTATGCTGCTATGGGCCCAAAGTCCTAGTAAATTATGTAAGTTTATAAGAGTTTCCTATGAAACAACCAACGAAGAAATATTCAGAAATATAGTCACTTAATTCTTAAAATTGCGGTGTTGCCACCAGCGGACGCACAAGTCGCTTGGTTTGACTAAAAAATATTTTAGTATATTCACATCGTGTATATACAAGTGCGCCAATGCGGAAATTCATGGAACTCACTTATTATATACTCCACTCATTTTGTCGTATTTTGACGTCCACCATAAAATTTGCAAGAATGCTTGTTATGATGTAAACTATCGAAAAAGTAGTTTAAAATAAAAAATAATTGTGCGTCCGTGTATCGGACACACAACTACCATCGGACGCACGATTAAATGTAAAAGGACAATGTACGGACGCACAAAGGCGTAAAGATAAATATATATATATATATTTATATATTGATATGAATTTTTAATTTATTTATTGTAATATATTTATTTGGGCGCCAATTAATATGAATTTTAATTTAAATATTAGTGATATCATACATCACTCACCTTTTATGATGACTCTTCACCTCAGGTTGGGTTCATGGGTAAAATGCTCACTTAGTTTCTTTTTTTATTTTATTATTTAATATATCCTCAGGCCGGTCCTGTGTCCTTGCCCTTGAATAATAGGAACTATCCAACTGTGAAGCAGTTTTGCCAACTTAATAGGAAGAAAACTCTTTATATTCGAAATTTATGAAATATTATTTAATTTATTTTTTAATGAACGGCGTATTTATATAGAATTGATAAGTACATACATAAGAAACAATTCAGAACACTTATCTAAATGATCTTTCGCTCAACTTTCACACTAAATGAAGTTCTTATATCTAATAAATATATGAAAATTATACAACTCTTTTAACATGTAACACTAATAACCAAAGACAAAATAGAACATCTGTTTTTAACAGATTTTATATACAAATTTGACGATATTGTAATCGTAACGAAGATCAATAAATATTATGTTTTGGATTTGATCACACGCACGTAAGTTTAATAATTTAACTTATAGTTTATGAAATACCTTTTAATCTTGTATTATTTTTTAAGATTTTCTATGTTTTAGACCTTTCTGGGCCTTGGAGTCTCTCGTAGAAGTGGCTTCAATATGGCTTCGGGGTAGGCTTGAGAAGATTTTCAGTTTTGTTTACCTCTCGGAACCTTCACTCATGGTTTGTTTAAGGAATTTTATATTAACAGAGATTATTCAACCTCTGTTTTTAACAGGAACTTGATAAGGAAAGGTTAGAAACACAAATCACTTTATAGTTTCACTTTTAATACAACGTAGTCTAATTTTAAATAAATTTTTAAACATGAAAAAGCTTATACTTCTCAATTCTGTATATTTTTTTTGTAACTAACCGTTTTCTAATCAATAGCAACCAATATCAAATTTTTCTATATTATCAAGATCCATATGTCTCTTTATTTTTAAGTTTTTCTATATTTGCTGACCAATCAAATTCATTTAAGAATGTTTGATTTCTGTTATTTGACATGATTGTTTTATAATTTGGTCTTTTTCTGATATGAAAGTTTATTTTTAATGTCTCCAAATAATTTATTATTGTTTTTATCTTTAAGTTAAAAAATTTTAAAATTATTTGACATCTGTTATAATTTCAGTTGTCATGTCCTTTCTTCCGTTCGAGTTGACAAATCTAGATTCACACTTTGTTAGATATGTTCATAAGTGTACTTCTTCTATTTTTACTAGTGTCAGATTGTATAACCTAACTAATAATTTTTAATTTTCAGATTCTTTCTTTTTAGATTTATGATGAGCTAAGAAACTTTTGCAAAGCTTTTGAAAATTCTGAAACTATGTGATAGGATTTTAATAAATTAGAGAAAAGTTATAAAGATTCCCGTTTAAAGTTTGGGTTGTAAATATTTGTCAGGTGATTTGTTTATATTTTATTTAGATTTTATACTGAAATAACCCTTGTTTGGTGTATGTGTTGTATGATTCCACTTTCCATATCAAAATCCCCTAAATTTTGCATTTATCAAACATTTTATTAGAAAATTTTTATGAATGCAAATTTTACTTCAATTTTTTATTTATTTATTTACTAATAAATTTCTATTTGTTTTAGGTCGCTGTTGTGGGAATTAACCTTTATCAAGATTCTTTAATCCTGTGTTGCAGTATTTTCTTAAATTGATTAACTTATAATAACCTAATACTAATTTATTTACAATTTAATTTACACATTGTGTGTATTTTTTATTTAATTATTGTTCGTCCATTGTTCTATCAATGGTGATATTTGTACAGATCATGAATGTTGAATATTCCTCTGATTCCTTCTCCTTCCATGTATTTTGAAACATAACTGTTCACTCCATTCTCGTTGTCTATTATGTATGGTCCTTCGAAAGGAAGATTTAATTTGGCACATGTACCTCTATTTCTATCTGATACTCTTAGAGCACGAACTATTACTAAGTCTCCTTTTTTAAACTTTGTTTTTATTTTTATTCTTTTATTTATTCTACTTAAATATTTGTTAGCGTTGTTTTGTAGATTTTTGTTTACTCTTTCCAAAACTTCTTCATAATTTTTATTTGTTCCTATTTCCCATTTTCTTCCAGGTATTATTTTTTTAATTAGATATATTGGACTTTCCATTGTTACAGTATTGGGTATGTTATTTAAATAATTTTGAATTTCCTCAATATGATCTTCCCAATTTTCATGATTTTGATTTTGTAAAGCAATTCTCAAAAATTTAATTACCTCTCTGATGTACCTTTCTGAGGGGTTTTTTTAATCTATTATTTACAAAATATGTTGCATTATCTACTATGCATTTTTTAGGTTTTATAACCTCCTCAATGTATTCTGACAATTTTTCCATCACGACTTTACATTTTGTAGTTTTAGTAGGGTACAGTTTTACGAATTTTGAAAATAAATCAACGACAATTAATATATGAGAGTTCTCCTGCCTACTACGTATTAAATTGCTAAGAAAATCCATTGCAACTATTTCACCACATTTTGTTGTCAATATTGTTTGTGCAATGTTTTCGTTTCTTCTATTGGCATATATGACAGAGTTTAGTACATTGTTTTGCAAGACTTTGGTCCCCCTTACTAATGTAATTCTCCCTAAATAGTAACCACACTTTTCTAGATCCTATGTGACCATTTTTTGTATGCAAACTTTTTAATATTTTCTTTGCTAAATTTTCTGTTATTACAAATGCTTCTACCTCCCCATTTTTCTTTATTAATATGTGGTCTCTTAAATATCCCCTTTGTTTTTCTTTTTCTGTTAAATTTTCTTGATCTTCAATTATTTTGTTTAAAGAAAATATCCCCTCTAAATCTTTCATAATATTTACCCCAATTTTAACTATTCTTTTATTTATGTTATTTTCTTCCTTACTTTCTCTACTTAGAGCCACGACATTTGTTCTACCTGGAATATATTTTATTTCAAAATTATATTCCTGTAAAATTAACCCCCATCTATGTACTCTACTATTGCCAAATCCATTTTTTTAAATTGTTGTTAGTGAGGGAATGATCTGTTTCTATTATGAATTTTGCCCCTAGTAAATAAAATCTAAATTTTGTGATACAGAAAATTATGCTTGCTAATTCTAATTCTGATACCCCATAATTTTGTTCATAGTTTTTCGTGACCCTTGATACAAAACATATGGGTATTTCCATATTGTTTTGTACTTGCAGCAAAACACCTGCAAATCTTTCTTTGGATGCATCAGTTTGCAATATAAAAGATAGATCATAGTTTGGATGATACACTTTCAATTGTTTTTGAAAAACTTCTTTTAGTTCATTGAAAGCTATTTCTCTCTCTTGTGTCCATTTCCACCTAATATCCTTTTTAAGTAGCTCTATTAGAGGTATTTATTGTTTACTTAAATCCGGTATCAGACGTTTGAAATAATTCATCATCCCTAAAAATCCTCGAAGAGTTTTTAAGTTTGATGGTCTCTTATAATTTATTATGGCTTTTATCCTTTCCTCATCCATAGTCATTCCATTTTCATGAATTTTGTACCCTAGATAGCATATTTATTTCTGGTAAAATTTACATTTGTTTTGGTTTATTTTTAAACCTGCTTCATCCAATTCTTTTAAAATTATTTCTATATGTCCTAAATGTTCTTCCTCATCATGTGAGAAAATTAATATATCGTCTACATAATGTAAAGCAAAGTCTTCAAATTTATTTAATATTTGGTGTAATGCTCTAACCAAGGCTGAACAAGCACTTTGTATACCATATGGAGCTACACAAAATCTGTACAAAACCCCATCAATAGAAAAACCTGTATAGTCTCTACTGTTTTCATCCAAAGGAATAAGCCAAAAGCTGTGTTTTAAATCAATTTTTGAAAATATTTTAGTGTCCGTTATGCGTCCAAATATTGCTTCTACATTCATCGGAGCCTCGTATTGTGGTACAGTGTATTGATTTATATTTCTAGCATCTAGGCATAATCTCAAATCTCCATTTGCTTTCTTGACTACCACAATAGGATTCACATATCTTGTATTGCATTTTTCTATAATACCATCTTTCAACATGTTTTGTATTTCTAATTCTACTTCTTTCCTATATTTGTAAGGTATGGGATACGTTCTTATTCTGAAATTTTCTACTTCTCTTACTTCTATCTTATGCACATAGTTATTGGCCATTCTCATTTCTTTTCGAACCAATCCTTCATATTTTTTTATTAAATTCTTCACTTTCCCTTCATATCCTTCATTTCCACACACTAATTCCAATTCTTCCATTATTCCACTCCTTTCTATATTCCATATCATCTTATTATCCTCTTCAATTGCCAATTCTTCCAAATTTCCATTTTCAAATTCAATTCTATTTCCATCTATTTCTATCTCCATCTTATCAAAATCAATTCTTGCCTTATATTTTGTTAATTCATCGACTCCTATAACTATGTCTGTTTCTAAATTGTTTACTAACAATAATTGCATTTCAACTTCTTTCCCATTCTTCAATTCAATCTTTTGTATTATAGACTTACTTACTTCACATGACTTTTTTCCGTTTGCTCCTATCAATGTAGTTTTTGGTATTTTAATTAATTTGTTTTCATAATTTTCAATATTTTCTTCTATTAATTTTTCTTTTATTATTGACGCTTCTGAACCTGTATCTATTAATATTTTAACTTGTTTTCCATTTATTTTTCCTTTTATGTTTATTAATCCCATTATTTCCTTCAATTCTAATTCTTCCCCAAATTTAATATATTCCTTTGGATGTTCATATGTACAGATAATATTTTTTTTTACATTTGGTATGTGCTCGATCCAAAATTTTGATTGGACTCTGCTTCAGTGACTATCTCTGGTTCCATTGATATCACTCTTTCTTGCTGTCTTTGTATGTTGTTTATTCTTCTTTGTTCTCCATTTCTGTTTTCCCTTTCTTCAGTATTTTCATTCATCCTTCTTGTATTATAGTCTCTTCCTTGTTCTCTATTGTCATCTCTTTTTCTGTTTTCATATTGTCCATTTCTATTATTTCCTTCATATGATCTATTTCTATAATTGTTGTTATTGTAATTGTTATTTCTTTCATATTGTCCATTATTCTTATTTCCTTCATATGATCTATTTCTATAATTGTTGTTATTGTAATTGTTATTTCTTTCATATTGTCCATTTCTATTATTTCCGTTACTCCTGTAATTATTTCTATTTTGTTCATAATTACCATTTAGCCTATTAGTTTGGTTATTATTTCGATTTTCATAGTTATTATTATTATATCTATTATAGTTTCGGTTTTCATTTGGAGTCCTATTTCTGATTTGGTTATTTTCCATTTTGTTCCTTTCAATTCTTTGAAGGTAACTACTCAGTTGTTCTATGTTCCTTATGTTCTGAATAGCGATTGTCTCTGTTATCTCAAATTTAAAATGTCTGGAAATAAACATGATTATTTCCTCCTCTGGTATGGGTGGATCTAGGAATTTGGCATTCATGAAGTTTTTCATGGCATAGTCATTCATACTATTGCCTCTTCCTGTTTCATATTTACCAGAATAAAGTTTCTCTCTCACTCTAGTTTGGGCATTGTTCCCCCAGAAATATTGCATAAATAATGTCTCAAATTCATCGAAACTTCTAAACTCTTCTTCTTTGCTGGTAAACCACACCAAAGCATGATTATCGAGATTTTCCCGAATCATTTCCTTCATATCTTCATTACTTCTAATGTTTTTCATTTTATTTCTCAAGATTTTTATAAATACCTTCGGGTGTATTTTCCTATTGTTCCCTTTAAATTTGTGTTCCCCTTTATTTCCTATATAATTATTTATAATTCTGGTTTCCATCATGCCTTTTCTCTTGTCTTGGAAATTTCTGCCTTCAGCTTGATCGCATTCTTCTTGTAGGTAAGCCAGTCTTGCTTCCATATTTTCCAGTTTCCTCGTCATTTCTACAGTTTCTTTCTGTTGTTCCCCACTATTTATTCTTACTCCTGTCTGTTCTATTTTTCTTTTTAATGTTTCCATCTCCTTCTGGATTTCCCCAATTCTTTTTTCTGTTTTATCTTCCCTCTGATTTTGTTTTTCGGTCCATGCTACTTCCACATCTTGTTGGAATTCAGCCAGGGTTTTGTCCCATTTTCCTTCTAAATTTTGCATTCTTTGTTGGGTATCTTGTACTCCCATTTTGATTTCACTTACTTCTTTCTGAATTTTCCCTTTGAAATTCTTTTCTTCCTCTTTTATTCCTTTGATTCTATTAATTTGTAAATTTTCTATCTCTGTGATCCTTCCAATCATTTCTCCTCTCATTTCTTGTTTGGTAAATTCTATTTTATTTTCCATATATAAGTTTGATTCTTCCAGTTTCTTTTCCACTTGTCCTAACTTCTCTTCCATTAACTTCATTATTGATTCCTTAGTTTGTTTTATTTCTTCCTTATTCTGATCCATTTTCTCATTAGTTTGATCTAATCTTGTGTTCATATCTTTGTTAGTTTGATCCATTTTTGTGTTCATATCTTTGTTAGTTTGATCCATTTTTGTGTTCATATCTTTGTTAGTTTGATCCATTTTTTTGTTCATATCTTTGTTAGTTTGATCCATTTTTTTCATCATCATAAGGAACATACTCATAACGTCCATCTCCTCTTTCTTTTCCTGTGCTTTTCCTGCTGTTTGATTTTCTTTTTGTTCTTCTGTTTCATTATTATGCCCTTGTTCCATGTAATGTACTTGAAAGTAATCCATTCCATGTCTCCTTTCTTCTTCTTCTTCTGATGCTCCTTTCTTTCTTCCAAAATCGTATTCTTCTGGGTCTTTTTCTTCCAATTCTAATATTTTTTCTAATCTGTCCTTTAATTCATGTTTCGAACCAGTTGTGCTTTTTCCTCTTCTTCCTAGTTCCTCCTTCAATTCGTTAACTTTTAAGTCCATCAACCTTTTTTCCTTTTTCTCTTGAACTTTTTCTCCAGTTCCGTCCATTTTAATTTTATTTATTTTTCAGATATTGATTTTAATTTTATAAATATTCAATGTTTCTTTGTACAATTTTTTATTATTAAATAGGTTTTATTTTATTATTATTTATTATATAATAATGTTAAGAATGCGAGCCTTTTTCAGTGCGAGCCTTTTTTAGTGCCCCACGTTGGGCGCCAATTGATATGAATTTTTAAATTGATATGAATTTTTAATTTATGTTGTAAATATGTGTTTTAATTTATTTATTGTAATATATTTATTTGAATTTTTAAATTGATATGAATTTTTAATTTATGTTGTAAATATATGTTTTAATTTATTTATTGTAATATATTTATTTGGTCGCCAATTAATATGAATTTTAATTTAAATATTAATGATATCATACATCACTCACCTTTTATGATGACTCTTCACCTCAGGTTGGGTTCATGGGTAAAATGCTCACTTAGTTTCTTTTTTTATTTTATTATTTAATATATCCTCAGGCCGGTCCTGTGTCCTTGTCCTTGAATAATAGGAACTATCCAACTGTGAAGCAGTTTTGCCAACTTAATAGGAAGAAAACTCTTTATATTCGAAATTTATGAAATATTATTCAATTTATTTTTTAATGAACGGCGTATTTATATAGAATTGATAAGTACATACATAAGAAACAATTCAAAACACTTATCTAAATGATCTTTCGCTCAACTTTCACACTAAATGAAGTTCTTATATCTAATAAATATATGAAAATTATACAACTCTTTTAACATGTAACACTAATAACCAAAGACAAAATAGAACATCTGTTTTTAACAGATTTTATATACAAATTTGACGATATTGTAATCGTAACGAAGATCAATAAATATTAAGTTCTGGATTTGACCACACGCACGTAAGTTTAATAATTTAACTTATAGTTTATGAAATACCTTTTTATCTTGTATTATTTTCTAAGATTTTCTATGTTTTAGACCTTTCTGGGCCTTGGAGTCTCTCGTAGAAGTGGCTTCAATATGGCTTCGGGGTCGGCTTGAGAAGATTTTCAGTTTTGTTTACCTCTCGGAACCTTCACTCATGGTTTGTATAAGGAATTTTATATTAACAGAGATTATTCAACCTTTGTTTTTAACAGGAACTTGATAAGGAAAGGTTAGAAACACAAATCACTTTATAGTTTCACTTTTAATACAACGTAGTCTAATTTTAAATAAATTTTTAAACATGAAAAAGCTTATACTTCTCAATTCTGTATATTTTTTTGTAACTAACCGTTTTCTAATCAATAGCAACCAATATCAAATTTTTCTATCTTTTCAAAATCCATATGTCTCTTTATTTTTAAGTTTTTCTATATTTGCTGACCAATCAAATTCATTTAATAATTTTTGATTTCTGTTATTTGACATGATTGTTTTATAATTTGGTCTTTTTCTGATATGAAAGTTTATTTTTAATGTCTCCAAATAATTTATTATTGTTTTTATCTTTAAGTTAAAAAATTTTAAAATTATTTGACATCTGTTATAATTTCAGTTGTCATGTCCTTTCTTCCGTTCGAGTTGACAAATCTAGATTCACACTTTGTTAGATATGTTCATAAGTGTACTTCTTCTATTTTTACTAGTGTCAGATTGTATAACCTAACTAATAATTTTTAATTTTCAGATTCTTTCTTTTTAGATTTATGATGAGCCAAGAAACTTTTGCAAAACTTTTGAAAATTCTGAAACTATGTGATAGGATTTTAATAAATTAGAGAAAAGTTATAAAGATTCCCGTTTAAAGTTTGGGTTGTAAATATTTGTCAGGTGATTTGTTTATATTTTATTTAGATTTTATACTGAAATAACCCTTGTTTGGTGTATGTGTTGTATGATTTCACTTTCCATATCAATATATATATACATAAATGATTTACCCGTATAAATAATATGCCTGGCTCTACCCCAGTCCTAACCCTATAACCGACGTAACCCTATCATATGAAGACGTCTCATTATCGACAACATCTGATAGCCGCGGAGGCCTTTTGGACATTTATTTCAGGAGTCGTCGATTCCTGATTCCCACGTACTCGTGGGTGATGACTGCCAGCTACGCTGCCTTCTCGTTCCTTTTTGGGACTCAAGTCGTAGATTTTTGTTTTCAGGTGGAGAACTTCAAAACATCAACAAATACTACAACCGGTACCAAGGTGTTCTCTGGTGTTGCAATGATCTAGGAGATCTATATGCCCTGACAGATATTGAATTACACTTCTTAGTTGAACGGGGTCGGTATGATCTACAAGATTCAACCAACCATTCTGGTTTGCAATTAGAAGGGACCATATCACTTGTAGACCGGTTTCGGCATATTTGCGCCTATCAGTATAAGGTAGATATTCTTCGTTCGAGAGCTATGTGAGCTTAATCTCGGAATAATGACGATGCTGAAATCACAATCAATTCATATCATCCAGTAAAAGAAATGTTAAAGTTGTGATAAAATCGACATCTTCACCTCCAACCGCAAACCAAACATTTCCTTTACTGAATGATATGTATTGATTGTGACTTCAGCATCGTCTTTAGTCCGGGATAAAGTTCACAGAGCTCTCAGACAAAGAATATCTACCTTGTACTGATGAGGCGCAAATACACCGAAACCGGTCTACAAGTGATATTGTCCCTTCTAATTGCAAACCAGAATGGTTGGTTAAATCTTGTAGAACATACCGACTCCGTTTGACTGAGAAGTGTAATCCAATGTCTGTCGGGGCATATAGCCCGAGAAGTAGTTTTCTCTTCTTACTGCACGGTCACGTTTTTGAAAAAAATTTCAAAATTTTGTAATGCGCTAGTAGTATAAAACTATTTTCCGATATCTATATAAAATAAAGACTAATATTGAAGAGTAAGTCCTATTATTTATTTATTTTTATGTTTATATTGTTGGTGAATTTTGGCATACTGGTTAAGCGATTTACTTTATCTTTGAACCTGTAATAAATGTACGGGTATAATTCTCATTCATATGATATATTAAAAACTGCAGATATTTGTGGTTACTCTTTTTGGGCGTTGTTTTTTAATTTGCTGAACAGACATGAGAATAATTTATTTTTGCAACATTTGACCACAGCGTGCGCTGTCGGTCATTTAACTGTTTAAAAAAAGTTATTTTATCTCACAAAAATTTGATGCTTGTATGTGAGACTAATAATGACAGTACTACTACATTTGACAGCTACCTACTTAACATTATTAAATTGAGAAATTATGTCGTAATCCATACATTCATAGTTCTTACTAGATTATTAAGTGGAGTGTTGCATTTGATCGACATGCAACAACTATACATTTTTCAAAGCAAATTAAATGGTTTTTAGAATTATTGATGAGACATGTTATGTAACAAACAAGCTAGCTTTTTCAATTTTAAATGAAACTAACGGTTTCTGATTCTACAAAGTAAGGGTCCAGCAGTAAATTTGAGCTAGAATTCGTTTATATCAACCAAAAAAATTACTCAACGAAATTGGGATATAGATGAACAGGTGGGGTGAATGTAGACTGGGGAAATTGGAGACATATCAAATAATTACCTAGATATTAAAAAAGTTGAGGTAAGAATAAGTACACATTGACTATACAGATTCGGCGAATAATTACCTTCCGTATAGCCATTCTGTGAGTGGAAGAGAGGAAGCTATACAATAACAAGTGGGCGTTCTGTGGAAGGGAGATTTTACATATGGAAGATACATGTTTGCCGAACCTGTTTATACAAGAACTAATTCAAATTGTAGTTTAAGAGTCCAACACCTTTTTGACGCCATTTGGCTGCAAGATGAAAAGTTGGTACAATATCGTTTTGGAGGCAGTTTCTGCACACCTTTGATTTTTTTTGTAGCGCTTGTGATTTTCGCTGGCAAAATTTAATGCTCTATCACGAAATCTTTTCAACTCCAGCCTTTATTTGATTTGAAAGGGGAAAAAGGGATGTCCCCCAACTTTTATTTAATATGGGGCAAGCGTAGACTATATAACCGGGTAATTGTATACAATGTATTTACGTTAATCATTTGTTGCAGATCTAAATAAGACATTGCCGCGCAACTATAAACTCAAAAAGCCATCCTGCCACTACACCGTTCAACAAATCGAGGAAGCTTTTGAGGCAGTAAGCTCTAGACTCTAGAAGAATGACCTACCGGCAAGCGCAACAACATTATAACGTGAATCGCTCAATGAGTGATCAAATACTTATGGACTGGAAAATGAATAAAATTGGTGGTGGAAGAGGACCAGCATTAAGTCAAGAAATTGGAGAACAATTGGCTCAGTGCTTATTGGCTCGTGCTGAATATACCCAGCAGATGGAAAAGAATTTCTGGATTAACTAGAGGAGTATGTAAGTGTTAACAATATCATCGCACTCCTTTCAAGGTCAATAGGCCTGGCAAAGGCTGGTATTCAAGATTCATGAAGAGACGGCAAAAAGTGTCAAGTATTAAACGAACGGAACAATTGCAGCAAAGGAGAGCGGAGGATCTGATCCATTTGTAAATAAGGATTTTCACAAAAAAATAAACAAAAAAGTAGAACGTGTCGCGGGACACACGGTAAGAACTTTAGTTCCTTTTAATGTTGCATGATCTTTTTAATATTTTTATATATTTTTTTAATTGAAATACACACATATTATTATAAGAATTTATTTTACTCTGAGTGAAACTTCATTTAACAAAAAATGTGTGAGCCGTCACGGGACGCCTGGCAGATGTGAAACATCGAAATTGTTTTTGATATTGAAGAGAGAGGGAAATGGTAAAAAAAGATGGGAGAGGGAGACAGAAAGGAATATTTTTCAAAAATTTTGACAATTATTGTACATTTTCCAAAATATTCAACAATTTTTGACAATTTTTCAAAATATTTAACAATTTTTGACCATTTTTGACCGTTTTTCATAATTATCCACCATTTTTTCAAAATTTGGACAATTTTTGACCATTTTTCAAAATTTTAACAATTATCGAAAATTTTTCAATTTTTCTAAAATTTTGACAATTATTGACCATTTTTTTTAATATTCAACAATTTTTGACCAGTTTTCAAAATTTTTACAATTTTTTGACTTTTGACCATTTTTGACCATTTTTGACCATTTTTGACCATTTTTGACCATTTTTGACCATTTTGACCATTTTTGACCATTTTTGACCATTTTTGACCATTTTTGACCATTTTTGACCATTTTTGACCATTTTTGACCATTTTTGACCATTTTTGACCATTTTTGACCATTTTTGACCATTTTTGACCATTTTTGACCATTTTTGACCATTTTTGACGATTTTTGATTGGTTTTGATAATTATTGACCGTCTTTGATAATTAGTAACCATTTTTGACAATTTTTTAAAAATTGTGACCAGTTTACAAAATTTTTACAATTATTGACCATTTTTTCAAAATTTTTACAAATATTGACCATTTTTGACAGTTTTTGACAGTTTTTGACAATTTTTGACAATTTTTGAAAATATTTAGCAGTTATTAACCATTTTTCAAAATTTTGACAGTTTTTGACAATTATTGTCCATTTTTCCAAATTTTTGACCATATTTTAAAATTTTTGACAGTTTTTCAAAAATTTTAACATATTTGGCAATTATTTACCATTTTTCCAAAATGTTGACAATTTTTAATAGTTTTTGACAATTATTGACCATTTTTGACAATTTTTCACACCTATAGGTACGAGCTCAGTGCGGCAAGAGAGATTGTGCTTTCGCTGCGCGATCCCCCAGCGCCAGACCTATTACCGAATAAACCGCATGTAACACCGCATGACGTCACATAACGTAACGTGACGTCACATAACGTAACGTGACGTCACATAACGTAACGGTCAGATTTTTTGCTGCGCGATCCCCCTCGCTCCAACCTAACATAAAGAACTAAAGTTCTAATAATTCAAAGGAAGAGTCTTCAAAACTGTCCACAGTTGATTTTCATCTGTGATGAGACTGGGTTTGCCACAGACCCTACTAAAGTCAAAGCTATTTGGGAAAAAGGATAGAATGACTTCTTATTTTATCGACGAATAGGTGGCACGGGTCGTGAAAATATTACGGTTTACTGTTGTGTACAAGCGTTGGGTGAGATGCTGCCACCTCTCGTAATTTTAATATATGTACGTTGGACTGATCATAAAGGGTAATATGCAGGTAATATATATACTACCTCAGAAAATGGTTAAATTGAAGAACCCATATTTTATTCCTGGCTTACTGACTCTTAAATTCCTCATGTAGACTCTGTAAGAAAGCAGACTTAATAATGGCATTGATTCCAAAAAATAATTGAATTATGGAGAATATTTTGAAATGAAAAATCATTTTCTCCACCCTGTAGGTAACTTATTTAGCAAGAAAAATTGTAACGATGTTAATAAACTCTGGTGAAGTAACTTTTGTCCAAACTCACTACATCTGAATTTTTGCCAATTCTTCACTGAACACCCTGATTATGAGATAAGGAAAAGACACTCAAAAGAACAATACTCAAGAGAAATAATTTTTTCCGTTAGAAGGTTCATAAAAAAATGTTCTTCGTTTTCCAGATTATAGTCACGTATCTGCGATATTTGAAGGTTAAAAGCTAATAAATTACAGAGGCATGACGTTACCATAAAAATGTGGGCGTACCGGTCACTTTTACCTGGTCTCCTACACAAATTACAGTACTTTACGTTAAATAATGGGATTTTATTTATTTTCATTTCTATTATGGCGCCAAGCATACATCTTAAGCTATGAATATTTAGAAATAATTTATGCGCAGTGTGGTTCACAGATTGAATTAACTTGTATGTGAAATCGACGTATTGAATAAACATTTTTGTAGGGAAAGAAGTAGATATCTTTGATTTGATAGGATTCATATTACTAATTTGTCCACAATAGATAGACGGAGAGAATTTACGAGTTATGTTGAGGGAATGTTTGATAATCCCGAAATAATCTTTAAAATCAAAACTATAATGTTATCTGATTTTACTATTATTACGAGTTAAAATTTAAAGCAAACTAGTGATTTGTTATATTTCATATTTCTAACGTTTTATATTTATTAGACAAGACCCATTGACGAATATGTCACCTTACTTTATTTATTAGACAAGGCCCATTAACAAATCACTTTGCTTGTGAACCAAGTTTTGTTTAACTCATTTGTCGTAACACGTACAGGTGGTCAGGATTGAAGGAGCAGAGGGGACAAGTTGGGCGATCTGAAAAGTTAAGTGGTTTGTTTGGAATGGGATCATTTTTTGGAAGTTAACTCTATACATAGCCGTCATATTTGAAATATTTAATTCAGATAGTTGTATTATTATCGAGTTTTATTATAACTTTATCCTTTATGAGTCTTACAGATTCTTCTTCATTTCAAAAATATCCAATAATTAAGAAACAAATTGCCAGACAATTAGGAATGAACTTTCCTACCAATAAACTGTAGCATACAAAAATTTGAAAGTTATTTTGATGTATAGAAAAAATACTGAATATTTTTTTTAACTTTCATTGATAATTTCACCTAAAGAGATTATAATCAGGAGAACTAAATAAATCATTTTCCTTGAAGACAATCTTGAGAATTTCAACTCTGTTTTAGTAAATGAAGTATTTTGCCTAATTATTTTTTTCTTTCAATAAAAGTTGCACTTCCAATACACTATAGTCAAGTCATATTATATTCATTTTTCATGAGCCAAGTATTTGAAGACAATAATATAGAAATGTGAACCTTCACAAGAAGAAAGTGCTACATAGACATTATTCTTATATAAATTCTTTTGAAAACATGTGTCTCTTGTTCTTTTACTTGTGTGATTACGTTTTTAACATTATAAAAATTCAATTCACTGTTGGGACCCTTACTTTGTGGAATCTACTCATATTACTTTTTTAAATGAAACAAAGTAAGGGTCCAAACAGTAAATTCAATTAAAAAATCTTCGAGAGAAGACTTGACACAACCATACAAGAAGTTACTGAAAAAACGTTGCACAGCATCTCAAAACATCTGGTTTAACCAAGAATGCCTTAAGAAAGAAGTGATACCAAATTATGTAAACATAAAATGCCATACAAAAACACCTCAAGCCCAAAAAGGCGTGAAATGTGCTCAACGAGTCTGGATTAAAGAGGAGAGTAAAAAATGGTTTAAAATAAGAGACTCCCTAGATACGATATCCGCCAAAATAAACAGTACCGAAACAGAGAGTGCTGTGGAGTTGTTTATGTAATATGGATTTGTCATATTTGACTTAATTGTCATTAGTTGATATATTAATAGTACGCTGCAGTTAAATCTGATTTAAAAATGGTTCTAACAACGGAAGAAAAAGTGTTTTTGGTAGAGCATTATTTTCGTTCATACGGAAAATAGAATAATTTCTCGGGGAACAGACTTCGAATATCCTTCTCATTCACCTGATCTGACGCCACCTGACGCATACATTTGGGGCATAATGAAGGACAAAATATTTCACTCGGAAAATCCGCCGACGAATATTGCCGAACTACGGGAAAGAATACAAAATATTTTTCGGCAGTTACATCAACCACTTTTTATAAATATGTTTATTGACTTACAAAATCGATATGAAGCTTGTTTGCGTCCAAATGGTGAACATTTTGAACACTTACATTACAGAAATTAAAAATTAATTTTTATTTTTATTTTCGGTACTGTTTATTTTGGCGGATACTGTATTAAAAGGGGTTAATTTATTTGTGGGAACTTCATATACATATACTTGAAAATTGTACATTCTGAACTCACATTCAAACTTCAACCAGTTGAATTTTTCTGTTTAGATGACAAAATCAGAGAAAGTGTCAGCATTATGAAGCACAAGAAATATAAGAAACAAGAACGAAAACTACAACAACTGGAATACATAAAACATAACATTCAATACACTGAACATCATAAAACTGTAAGTACCTTTCAGACACTAACTTCACAAATAGTGAGATATAATTTTCAAATAAAGGCTTAAAATACAGCATACCACCAAAATTCACGAATAGTATTAAAGAAATTTTAGCTACACAGTCAGAAACAGCTTTAAATTCTCAGTCAAATAGTTTTCTTTATGAAAAGTTACAAATTGCTAATTTGATTAAAAATATGAAACCTTCAAAGGTTAAACGTCAAAAAATGATATTTCAGCATTAAATTCAATTGAACAGAAAGTAGAAGATTATAACCTCACAATAACAAAATCTGATAAGGGAAATGCCACTGTCATTTTAAAATCCCAAGAATATAAATCTAAAGTTAATAATTTTATAGAATATTGTGATGTAAAAATTCTAAGGGCTGACCCAACAAAAAGTTTTCTATTAATGTTAGAGATATTGTCAATAGTTCAAATTATGTTTTCAATGATTATGAGAAAAAATACATATGATTAATAAAAATCCTCAGTCTCCACAATTATATGGAACTGTTAAATTACATAAAGTATCGAAACCAATTAGACCTTGAGTTTCTTACGTTAAAACTCCTAATAATAAGTTAGCTAAAAACCTAAACAATATACTTAATAGCTATGGAGGTATATCTAAATATTCAATTGAAAATTCAATAGAACTAATCAAAAAATTAAAAACATACAAGTTACAAGATAACTCTAAACTTATTTCTTTTGATGTTACCAATATGATCTCTAAAATTCCTCCGAAAGAGTGCATAACACTTGTTAAAAAATTACTAGAGGATAAAAATATCAATCCAGGAATAATTTCTGATATACTTAATTTGTTTGATGTATGTATTAATCAGAATTATTTTACTTTTGATAATAAGGTATGTATTGAAAATGAAGGTTTACCAATGGGAAGCCCCATATCATCAATTTTAGCAAACATTTTTATGGATAGTTTAGAAAGAAAAATCTTTGAATGCAACATTTCAAAAAATATATTATTTTGGTATAGGTATGTAGATAACATATTAGCTTGTTTTGTAGGTAGTGAACGACAATGGGATTCAATCATATTAATAATTTACATCCAAAAATTAAATTTACATTAGAAGTTGAAGAAAATAACTCAATCAATTTTCTTGATATTAAAATTCGAAGAGTCAATAATATACTTGATTTTTCAATTTACAGAAAACCAACACATACTAATGTGACTATACCATATAATTCCAATCATTCCATGTCACATAAATTAGCAGCATATAATTCAATGATACATAGAGCATTTTCAGTTCCTATGAACAAATATAAGTTTGATAGAGAAATTGATATAATTAAACAAATAGCCACATCCAACGGTTATCCATTACATATAATAAATAAATTATTTAATAAAAAAGAGGAAAAAGTGGCATTACAATTAATATTTCCTGAAAAAACTAGGGAAATACAAAATTACAAAACCATCACATATGCTGGTAATATTTCTAATAATATTTCAAAGATAATATCTTGTTCAACAAATACAGTAATTTCTTTTAAAACAAAAAACAATGTGAGTAAAAAATTGTTAAATGTAAAAATAAAAATACCCCCATTAGAAAAGTCTGGAATATATAAACTTAAATGTCCAGAATGTAATGCTGTCTATATTGGTCAAACAATTCGAAATTTTGAAATTAGATACAATGAACACTCACGAGCATACAGATTAAAACAGCCAGATAAATCACATTACACAAAACATCTTCTTGACACAAAACATTCATTAACACCTAACACAGAACTAGAAGTACTGCATATTTGTGATAAGAAACAAGAACTAGATTTCCTTGAAGAACTAGAAATAAGGAGACACTTAAGAGACCCACAATAAGAAGTTGTCAATGAACAGATAAATCTAGGGAGCTCTCCACTATTAAATTGTCCTCTCAAGTAACAATTGTAAAGATCAGCAGATATAGTTTTCCTTGGTTTCCTATATAGTTGCACAGTTATACTGATCTTAAATGGGAAAAAGATATCCAGGATATCCCCATAGGGCTAATATTATCTGAGCTTTAATATTTGTAAAATCATATCTTCTTCTTTTTTCTACTCATATATATTAAGTCAATCACAAGATAGGTCAGTTACTATTTGGTCTAGCCAAAATATTAAACATCAAGTAGGCATCACATAAAATGTAACTTCTGTCATTCTGACGATGGAATGTCAATATCGAAATGATTATCAATATCTTAGAATTTTCATATTGTCTTCATTATATAGTGGAATTAATTAGTTTCATTTGAAAAAGTAATATGAAAATTCCATTATTTTATTTGCTATTAGTTATTTTTTCTGAACTAAGACTTTTTTAAAAGTAACATTTTCGTGTGTGTAACATTTCTGGCGATGCGAACAGAATATTCGTACAGAGACCCCTACGTTTCCTGATCAACTTCAGTTGTTTAACGAAGATTCGTCGAACTCAGTGAAAAATGGCAAGCAGAGGGCAACATTCGTATTCATCCTATTGTAAATACTTATCCTAAGTTTTCCTCTTATTCACGAGCATTTTTAACGACATAACTAACAAAATTTAACATTTATTATTATTTGAAACCTCTGAAAATACAAATAGAGTTCTCGATTCTCTCAAAAATTAACCGAAGACTCATTTTCTGAAGAATATCGAATCATTAATTGTAAAGAAATGCCTGTAACTAATAGTGATATTGCTAGCCTTTGTGCAGCTCTCCCAGAATTTTCCAAAGAAGACGATAATATTTCCACATTCATTAAATCTGTTGATAATTTAATAGCGTTTTTCATTAATTAAAGTTTAACTGCACCCCAAGAAATCATTTTAAATGCAAACATTGTTTCTCGCATCAAAGGTGAACCCAGAAATTTCCTAAACCATTCGAATAAAACTACTTAGACTGACATAAGACCCGTTTTACTTTCTGAGTACGGGACAGACGATATGAAGACATACATACACCAACCTATGACCAATATCACCAACGAGTATCCTATAATTTAGATGGTTTATTACAACACATTACATTAAATGTCAATGAACCGACTGTTAATTTTAAAAACCCTTATTTTGAAAATACTGCATTGAAAACCTTTTGTACAGGAATTAACGAACCATGTTGTGAATTTCTATCGCACTTCCAAATAGCTTCCTTAGAAGAAGCACTTCAAAAGTGTATAGCTTACGATCACCACAAAAATCAAACAGCAGTACGTGAATTTTTTAAAAGGTCAACAAAATGAAAGACATTTTTCGCCGACAAACAAGTCTAATAATTTTGCTTCACCACCAAATTTGAGACCTAACTATTCACGCAATAATACTCAACAAAATTTCAACAGTGTGTCTCAACCGAATTTCAATTCATTCCGAAACGCTCCTCCAAATATTACAAATTTTCCTAGAATTAGCACAAATCTTCCTAGAAACAATACAAATCAAATGTTCCTAGGAATGATTTTCAACATAACAATTTTAGAAATGATGCTTTTCAATCTTTTAATAGCCCTCCACTTCATAGAAACTCCTCGAATCCCCAAATTAGCACGTACCATTCTGCGATGAGTGGTGTACAAACCATTAATTCCAGAAATGAACCTATGAGTACTAATGTAAATACTACCACTGAAAAACAGCCCGAATTTTCTATAAATAATTTTTAAAATGAAGAAGAGATAGATTGTCTGGATTTTCAGATAGGTTCAACCAACGATCCACCTCCTCTATAATTTTAAATAATATCAAAAATTGCCCCCAATTACCCTATTTTATTATGCCAAAAAGTGGTTTAAAAGTAATTATTGATTCTGGAGGATCAGACAGTATTATTTCACCAAAAGCTTCTACTTATTTTAACCCATTACATAAATATGAAAAACCATTTTTACTGACTGCTACGAAATTAACTCACAAATATTTTTTCAATATCAAAACAGCATTATTCGAAGAATTCGGCATTAACGAACCAATAGATGCTCGAATAGCCGACTGGAGTAAAGATTTCGATATTTTACTCGGAAATTTTGACTTAGAACGTTTGAATGCCTTAATTGATTATGAAAATAAAACGCTGACATTAAGAAAATTCGATATTACAATTCCTTTTTCTACTTTATCAATAAAATTCCAGAAGACATTTCACACGGTGACATAATATTACCGGAAATTGAAATAAATAACATGAAAATTCCTGAATCTATTCACACAGTCACTGACGGCTATGTAGACAAAATCTTATTACCAAGTCCATTGCAACTTGATACTGTACATGTTGAAAATCTTAATAATTATAAAATTTACAACGGTCCTACGAACTTTGACTCGACATTAATAAGAACTCAACATTTACATTTTGAAGAAAAACACAAAATTTTAAATCTTTGTAAAAAATTTAACATTTTTTATGATGAAAAATCGGACTTGAGTTTCGCTTCTTCCATCAAGCATGAAATTAGAACTCGAGACGAACATCCAATATACGTTAGAAGTTTCAGACATCCCAAAACGATGATGGAAGAAATTACGAAACAAATAAATAAACTATTAGAAAACAAAATAATTAGACCCCCCGTATCTCCTCACTCTGCCCCAGTTTGGATAGTACCAAAAATAGCGGACGCATCCGGAGAAAGAAATTTCGCGTGGTAATCGATTATCGTAAGCTCAATGAAAACTCTATAGATGACAAGTATCCCCTTCCAAAAATTGACGAAATTCTTGAAAATTTAGGTAAAGGTACTTAGTTTACAACCCTCGATCTCGCTCAGGGATTTTATCAAATTGAAGTCCTCCTCAATTCTATAGAAAAAACAGCTTTTTCCGTTCCTGACGGTCATTTTGAATTCTAAAGAATGCCATTCGGAATAAAGAATGCTCCCTCCACTTCAGAAAAATTGATGGATACTATCCTCAGGCCCTACCTTTACAAATCCTGTTTTGTTCACATGGATGACGTTATTATTTTTTCCAAATCACTACATGAGCACCTCGTACATATTGCCCAAATTTTTGAAGTATTCCGAAAAACCAATCTCAAAGTACAATTGAATAAATCCGAATTTCTTACTAAAGAAGTTGCCCTTCCTGGTCATATCGTCACTCCTCAAGGAATAAAACCGAACCCTGTCAAACTAGAAGCTGTTTCCGCTTCCAAAAACTATTAAAGAAATCAAATAATTTTAGGACTCATTGGCTATTATCGCCGATGTATCCCAAACTTTGCAATTATTACATTCCCCATTTTCCAGATGTACCCGCAAAGGAGCTGTAATCGATATTAATAACCCTCAATACTTAGAATGTTTTGAAAAGTGTAATTAATTATTAAGCAGCGCCCCGACTTCTCAAAAACATTTACTCTTACTACCGATGCATCAAACATTGCTGATGGTTCTGTTTTGTCACAAAACAATCACCCTGTCTCGTATTAATCACGCACATTGAATTCCGCTGAATAAAATTATTCAACAGTCGAAAAATAATTATTAGCCATAATTGATTCATGTAAGAATTTTCGCCCCTACTTATATTCCCAAAAATATATAGTAGAAACCGACCACAACCTCCTAGTGTGGAGTTATAAAATTAAGGACCCAATTTCTTGCTTTGCACGTTGGAGGCTAAAACTTGAAGATTATAACTTTGAAGTAAAATACAGAAAAGGTAAAGAGAATCAAGTAGTTGACGCCCTTTCTCGCATACAAATTAACGCCTTAGACACAAACCAAGCAAAACCCCAAGATAAAACTGATTTTGACGTAGACAAATTCTTAGACGAATTTGACAGAATACAAACTATCGATAATACACAACCAGAATTCAAATTTCAGAAGAACCAATTAATTTATCCAATAATCAAATTATTATAACACCACAAATTTATGAAATAAATTACCAACATAGGTACGTTATAACAGTTACAGATAATTGGAAATCAGAAATTACAGATGGCTTCAAACAAATTTTAAAACCAAGCCAAAAATTCGCAATAAAATCACCTCATGATTTTAGACCTTTTATTTGCAATTTTTTTAGGGAAAACTTTGATTCAACTGTTAAAGCTATATTTTGTAATAAAATTTTATCTGATATTGAAGAAAAAGAAAAACAAATAGAATGTCTTAAGAAATATCACACCGACAATCACAATGGAATTGTAGAAACTTATAAACATCTAAAATCACAACTTTATTGGCCATCTATGCAAACTACCATTTTCGACTTCATGAATCAATGCGAAATCTGAAAGATGAAAATTATAAATTACCCCAATTAGTACCCCTTCTTGGTCAAAAACCCTACACTTAGATTTGTTTCATTGCAACAAACATATTTATCTTACAATTATTGATTCCTTTTCTAAATACGCTCAGTGTTACAAAGTCCCAGCCAAAACATCCATTTCAATTTCAAGTGAATTGAAGCATTACTCTTCTCACTATAATTACCCCTGAAAAATCGTTTGTGATAATGGAACAGAATTTAACTCTGCAGTGATAAAAGAATTTCTAAAATTTCACAAAATAGAAATTCACTTTACAACAGTTAACAATTTCTCATCTAACTCGCCCGTTGAAAGATTCCATTCAACATTCAACACTGATAAAAAACTCAGAACTCTACAAGAACAAAATCCTCAAGACCCCATTGACGATATTTTCAAGCTTGCTATATTAATCTATAACCAATAAATTCATAGTGCTACAAATTTCTCACCATTTTCAATCTTTTATAGACCTTATGCCGAAGAGATACATTTTGATTTCGATCTTCCCCTTCACGAAGCGTATAATCAAAACCATAAAGACGAATTACAACCGTTTTTAGCTAGCTTTTACCAAAAACCAAAAAAAGCAAGAAATATTAGACAAACAAAATCAAAACACCGATCCTATACCCGAAATTAATCCTACACAAACCATATACGTTACAAAGAAAAAACACAAACCGAAACTACAGGCCCCCTATACTCCGTTTCAGACAAAACAAAACAAAAATTATAGGTAAAACAAACAAACAAAACCAAACTAGTACTCATTTAAAATACGTGAAACGATTACGTAAAATAACGAATAAAAATTCTCGAGAAAATAATTCTTTGCAGGAGGACAATCCTATCCCTGGGACATCCTCTCAAAATCCACGAAATTCCGTATAATGGTTACTATGCTGAAGAAGTCGGAATTTCGAGAGAAATATCACCGACACATTTTACACATTTTCTCAGATAAATTATTAGAAGAAATATTAACCGTAAATCCTGAAACCTATCTTAAAATCCCCCTAAAAAATGGCCTTCTTTCAGCATTAATTTTCCAATATTCTCATTTAATTGAAGAAGCAAGAGATAATTTGCATAAAATCACACGTAAACAGAAAAAAGGTTTATTCAACTTTCTAGGTACTTCAATAAAATACGTCACCGGCAATCCAGACGACACTGACCTAGTCCTACTTAAAACACATATAACCGCTATAGAATTGAAATAAAAAAAATTAATAATCAAATAATATCCTTTGATACGAGATTCAATAACTTATTAGACAAAATTAATAATAATAATCTTGTAATCTCATCTGCTATTGATAAATTATCAGCTGATTTCGATATATACGACATTCTTCATAATAAAACTATAAATCTTGATAATACTAACGAATTCTTAATGAAACTCATTCGAACCATTACTTTATCTCAATTAAATCTTTCAAATATTGAACTATTCACTCTAAATGAACTTGACACACTAAAAAATGAACTTATTAAAATCTATTCTAGAAACGCCCTCCATAAATGACGAACACCCCTACGAACTAATAGAATTCTCTAAAACATTGATCTGCGTAACTCTAAACACAATTATCATAATAATAAAAATCCCAATTTTCAATACCATTATCTTTCTTACCCATAGAATTTACCCTATTCCTAATAATGAACACGTTACGATTATTCTACCCACATCTCCCTATTCCAATAACAAATGGTACGAAGAATTTATAGGAGAAGCAGAATACATAGCCTGTACGAAATTTATCAAATCCAGATGACAAATACCCAATATCTATTCGAAATTGCACAAAAACCATTGTAACTGAAACCTTTTATAGAGAAACTAGCAGAGCAATTTTGTTAGGTATTCTTCACCCAACAAAAAGTTGAGAGCAAGAAATTAAAGTAGTCAGACGAGCCAATAACAATAGAAGGAATTATTTACGACAAGAAGACTATTCACGAAATATCGTTACCAAATATTGTTCCCATTAAATTGATGCCCGACCATAGATTGGACATCGAAAAACTGAAAATCCACGAAACCCATGGTCAACTACAACCGGTAGAAGAAATAGAAGTTTTACCGCTTATTCCAACCGGCCTCAGCATTACTGCACTTTTACTAATAAGATTTGTTTTAGTCTTTTTTGTAACCATAATCATGAAGAAATGAAAGAGAATTTCCAAGTCCAAATTTTACAAGAACTTCTTGAAAAAGCCTCTAAGACTACGCGGACGAAGGTCAATCCAAAGGAGGGAGGGGAAATGTGAACGTTCACAAGAAGAAAGTGCTACATTATTCTCATACAGGTTGTCACAGAATAACTATTCCTAATTTTCAGAAATGAAAGAGGGCATTTAAATAATCATTTTTTATTAATAAACTAGTGTCCGGACATTTTTCAGTTTTTTCGAAGAATTCGTCAGTCGATTACACATCGTTATAACTTGGGTATCGAAAATGGTGGTCGTAACTTCGAACAATTTTTATAAAGTTTGATGCAGTATTATTTCTAACATAATGTTTCTTAACTTAATTACTTAAATTTAGTAAGTAACTACTCTTTCCCGATGTAATTATTTTTAAAGATTTATAGTTTATCTTGACAACACTAGTTTATTGATAAAAAATGTTTATTTAAGTGCCCTCTGTCATTTCTAAAAACTAGGAATAGTTATTCTGTGACACCCTGTATAAATTGTTTCGAAACATGCGTCTCTTGTTCTTTTACTTGTGTGATTACGTTTGTAACAATATAGAAATAAACGGTATACAAATTCCATTGAAACAAAACAATTTAATTTGTTTAAATCTCCATTATATTTTGAACTGACGTTCAATTTAAAATTAGTGACGCGTTTCGCTACACAGTAGGTTTATCAAACAAATTAAATTGTTTTATTTCATCGTTTAGTATGGATCTTCATCAAGTTTAATTGCATGGTTTTGAAATTTCAATTATTATTCTATTTTTCCATTTTTTCCCTACCTAAAAGCTCGACAACTAGACATTCAATATTCAATGAGAATATTTTTGAAGTTAAATACTGCATTGAATTTGAAGTTTTAATCGCTTTTAATTTTATGGTTTATGGTCAACCAATCAATTTCCCAACATTTGGCGTCAGTCACTTATAATACCTATCAAAAAACCCGATCAACCTTCCAATCACGCAAAATCTTACCGACCAATCTCATTAACCTGCACCCTATGTAAACTAATGGAGAAAATAGTCAATAACCGACTAACCTGGTACCTCCAAAAACATTGCATAATTAATGAAGCCCAATCAGGTTTTATAAGTAACCGCTCTACTATGGATAACCTTGTCCTCTTACATACTGACATAGCTCAGGCTCTATCCGGAAAACATGAAGTAATAGCAGCCTTCTTCGACATCGAAGGCGCATTCGACCATATAACAAAATCCTCCATTCTCCAAAAACTTAAAGAAAATGGATTAATAAATAATATCTACTCCTTTATAAAAAATTTTCTTTCTTCCCGAACCTTTAAAATAATTACAAACGGATGCACCTCCAAATCCTTTGCTCAAAAAAGCGGAGTACCTCAAGGCTCCATTCTCAGCACCACCTTATTCATCCTAGCTATCAACGATATTTCTAGAAACTTTCAATCACCAGTAAAACACGCATTGTATGCTGACGATCTAATCATCTATAGCCATGGTAAAAACACAGAATCAACCTGCGCAATCTTACAAACAGCAATAAACTACGTCAGCAACTGGTCCTCCGGACTAACCTTTTCTGCCACTAAATCCAAAATCATCAAGTTTAGTAGGAAACATAATACACAAAATCCTATTCTAAAACTCAACGGAAACACCCTACCTGTAGTTACTCACCATAAAATTCTAGGCTTAACGTTTGACAACAAACTCAACTTCAAACAACACATCCAAGAAACGAAAGCAAACTGCATCAAAAGACTTAACATACTAAAAACATTATCCCGTCACCATTGGGGAAGTGACGAAACAGTACTTCTCAGAGTGTACAGAGCTGTTATCAGATCAAAAATAGATTACGGTAGCATAGTTTATCTCTTCTCTTCAAAATCCCATCTAAACACGCTTAACACCATCCATAACACAGCCCTCCGCATATGCCTAGGCGCCTTTAAATCTAGCCCAATTGACAGCTTATATGTGGAAGCTAACGAACCTCCCCTTCACCTGAGACGACAATATCTTTTACAAGCATATTTCAGTTCAACTTCGGCCAACCCCCACAACCCAGTCTATAAATTAATCCCAAACATATATAACGAAGAATCAAATCACCCCCCAAAATCAACACGCACCATCATCGACACGCTAAAACCTATCCTACACAACATCGACCTCAACCTCACATTACCTTTAAGTATATCCTCCTCTCCTTCATGGAAAAAACCTATACCAACGATCGACACAACACTACTGGGACTCAAAAATCAAGAAACCCCAAGCATTATCTTAAGAAAAACATTCACCAAACGAATCAACCAACAGAAGTTCGACCTAATCATATATACAGACGCTTCCAAAAACAGCAAAGGAGTAGGATGCGCGGTCACCTCATCAAACGAAACCCTTTACACAACTGCTCTTGAAGACACTTGTAGTATATTTACTGCAGAAATTTTTGCAATTCTCCTGGCCTTCAAAATAATAAACGCAAGAAATAAAAAAGTCGCTATCTGTACAGACTCTCTCTCCTCAATCCAAGAAATTAGGAAAGCCAACACAAAACACCCTCTAATACAAAAAATCCACGAAAGATACGAGACACTATTTTCTCAAAACACAACGGTCACGATAATTTGGACCCCATCACATATTGGAATCACTGGAAATGAAACAGCTGACAACGCCGCTAAGCTGGCTATAACCAAAACCCAAAAAACAAGCTTACAAATCCATAACGATCTAAAATCACTGTTTAAAAAACATCTCAGAGACTCCTGGCAATCATACTGGGACACAATACACTCTACCCTTCATGAAATACAATCTAGTCTAAAATATCACCAAGACTCCACACTCTCCAGAAAAGAAAAAGTAATTATAAGAAGATTGCGCATTGGACATACACGCTATACTCATGGATACTTGATGACAAAAGAAGATCGTCCCCTGTGCCAGTTATGTTCTGTTCATCTAACTGTTAAACACATCTTAGTGGAATGTCCCCGATACCAAATCTACCAGCAGAAACACAATATAAAAAAACCACTAAGTGATATCTTGAAATTTAGTGAAGTGAATACAGTGCTAACCTACCTAAAAGACATAAATTTAATAAATCATATCTAATATGTTCTACCTAAAAAGTATCGAATATCATAACTGTTTTACCTAAAATGTACGGAATACTGTAACTGTGTCAATGGCCTCAGCAGTCGAGACACGTTAATTTAAATTAAAAAAAAAAAATTTTATTAACAAGTTTTTTTCCTGTTCGAGTAAATGTGTTTTTGAATTCGTTTGCAATATCAATTTATGTCGATAGTAATTCTCCTGTACTATTTTAGATTTTCTCAATTTCCTTTTTGTTCTTTTCAGTTTTACTCATTGCTTAAATACCTAATATTCCATAAGTTTTTTGAATTATTCTTATTGTTTTCAATTAGGCACTTGTAGTTAAACTTTGTTTTCTGTTATGGGCTATTAAGTTTATTAATATAATTTTTGGATTCATGATTTAGTTGATTGTTATTTTCTCAAATTAATATACATTCTATTTTTTTTATTTACTGAAGCTAGTAGGCCCCAGGTGTTTCTGTAGAATAACTGGACCTCCAAGAAGTATTTACAAATGTGTTGCTAATTCTACTGTTAATAAAACTAATCCATTTGGAATTCTTGCTTATATGGTTCTGTTTAGTATTAGTTATTACTTGTAGGTCGATTGCATGATGGCCTGTGATTGATGTTTAAATAAATATCATTGGAATCATTTGTTCACTTATATGATCCCGATATTTAATGAAGATATGATGCAAACATGATTTTCTATTACCTTGTATTCGTGTGGATTCGTTTATGGTTGAATTGTAACCGAATTCGCTTAGAATGTTCAGATACTCGACGGTTACATTGTCATCACGTCCTAACAAATCAATATTAATATTGATACTATACAATCAATACCTGTATTTAAGTTTCCAAGAATGATATCATTGTGACTGTTTATGGCAAGTATTTCCGAAAATTGTGAAACATTATCAAGTACATATTATGTCTGTAATTCAAAATCGATTATTTTTTTCAAAGTTAATTAGAGAAGGGTAGGTAACTAGCAAATGCCTATTGTGTTGTATTCACTTGTTTGTATTTTCGAGAGTTGAGTTTCTATTCAGCAAATGTAGGCGACTATTTGTATATTTTAAAATTTCCCGCCATGATAGCCGGATGATGGCCATTTTGGCGTTTTGACGTTGACTTTGACAAGGGGGGAGATGAAGGTTAGGAGTTATGATGAGTGGATGTGTGCTTTTGATGTAATATGAATTATGAAGTAAAATACAAGTTTTAAAGTGTTGATGTGTTTATTTCCGAACCATCGGACCCTACAACCTCAGAAGTGGGATCTGTGATCCAATTTACGTTCACAAAGTGAAAATAGCAAGCTCCAACGAAGACTCTGACCATGACCGACCACGTGCGGCAAGCACAAGAACCTGCTCAAATTACGGTCGAAGATATAATTCAATCCACAGTTAGGGCTCTTAGAATTTATGACGAACATCGGCAAGGAGAATCTTCTCCATCGACTTCAAGCCATGTAGAAATTAGACCGAAATTTAACCTTAGTGAAATAGCGGCGATAATTCCAGAATATAGCGGCTTACCAAATCAGAATATCAGTGTCTGGCTAGAAAGAATGGATGCCGTACAAACTGTTTACGATGTGCCTAGTAATGTGATTCAACTCATAGCAGCTAGTAAATTAACACATAAGGCCAAAGAGTGGTATCAATCGAAAGTGGATCATATTACGATGGACTGGGATTCGCTGAAAGGTGAGATGAAACGAATGTTCTACTCCTTTACAGACACCCTCTCATTGAGAAGGAACATGGAGCAAAGGAGATGGCGAAAAAATGAGAATTTCTCGACATATTTCCATGAGAAGGTTTTATTAGGAAACAAAGCCGAAGTGCCTGAAAACGAACTAATTCAGTATGTCATAGAAGGATTCGATGATCACCAATTACAAAATCAAGCAAGCATGCTTCTAAACAGAATTCATTCACTGAAGGACCTTTATGATACTATGAACGGCACTACAAAGAGAGATGACCATGTGAGAATTTGTAGCAACTTGAGAAATGAAAGAAGAGTGGAGGGACCGAAACCAAGATGTTTCCACTGCAACCAAGAGGGACATAGAGCCACAGTATGTGATCAGCCTACAAGACCGAGGGTATCTTGTTTCAAGTGTGGTAAAATGGATCACAAGCTGAAAGACTGTCCACAACAGCGGGCCCCCAGAGCTACAACTAGTGGCAACTTCCACGCACTGTCTCTTATAGAGTCGAAAGTGATTCAACCCTACTTTGTACAGGTAAAATTTAATTCATTAAACATTTCAGTGGAGTCTATTATTGATACTGGCAGTCCTGTTTCGATAATTGTAAATTCATTGGTTCCTGATCAGTATATAACTCCTGTAAACTCTGACCGTGTGTTAACTGGTATAAATAATTCTGTCTTAGTTATATTTGGCCTATTTACAGATGCAGTTTTGATTGATAACAAGTGTTTTGAAATAACTTTTTATGTAGTTGCTGACAATCAGCCGTATTCCGTAACATGTATGTTATTTTTAACGATAGCTATTATTTTAAAATAACGATCGTATTTTACTATATTGTTAACCCTTGTATGATTACGTATCGAGCTTCCTTAACGATATTGTTAAAATTCTATGTTGAAAAGGAAGTAAGTTTTGATTGTTATGAAGCGAGATGGAGTGATACACCTTCAACGAATCTAAAAAGAGATGGATTCGGTCCCGTTAGAGTATAACCCTTATATAACATACCATTAAAACGCATGACAGATAGTGCGTCACCTGTGCAATTTAACGTGAGGAAACTTTAAATTCAGGTGTTATACCTAAATATTCGAATGGAAAAACAAGTACGTCTTCCAAAAACAACAAGGGCACAGTATGAGATGCTGTTGGAATTCTTAGAGAATAATTCTATTGCGATAAGAGGGAAGAACAAACCATGTGAGGTTGAATTTATAAACAATTTGTGGGAGCAATTCGCCAATAAAGTGAATACGAAAGAAACGGGACCATTAGTATATTCTTCTTACTTTTATTTCTTGACAATTCTTTCAGCCTCTGTTCTAGGAAATATAATCCATTCGTCCAGTAGCTGATTAGTCATAAAATCAGTGAAGCTACTCAGTAAATGCCAATACCTACCATAAAAAATTTTTGTGTTATTGCATTCAAATAAGTTTAAGATTGAAAGTACCTTCAGCTCTACTGGAACAGCTGTTGATCGCTGTGATAGACTAAAGGGTCTATAGAGATTTATTAAATACCTGGCCAAATCTTTTGGAACATACAGACGTACGGACATCATCGTGAAAAAATAGTCAGGAATGCTTCCTAGGGCTTCAAAACGTCGAGGTTTATTGAAACCTCGATTTTTGTAAAACGGGGTAAAAACAATAACTTCCCGAATTTTTCGAAAATAATTGGGAAGAATAATTGATTTTTTTAGCGGGAAGTTGAAAAAGAACTAAGAAAATAGGGTTAGGACTAAAGAGGCAGAAGTAGCAATTTTATGTCATATTAATTTAGATCCAACAAGTACAAGAAAATTGGCCGAAGAATCTGGTTTTTCGCGCACTGCCGTTCGTAGTGTTTTGAAACATCATAAATTTCATCCCTACAAGATACATTTGGTACAGGAAATAAATGAAGATGACCCAAACAGACGACTACAGTTTTGTGAGATTATGACTGACAAAATAAATACTAATGCAAACTTTTTATTCAATATTTGTTTTTCGGATGAATGTTCCTTTTTTGTAAATGGTACCGTGAATGAGAAGACAATTGCCACTATTGATTTGTTTTCTTGGGTTTGGTTAATAAGTTGTATGATAAAAATTAATCAAAACATTTTTGACGTTTCCCTTTCATTTGAAAGCTTTTCCAAGATATTTATAATAAAAAATGTCATAATGAAGTAAAATATTTACAATTGTTACTATAGAATTTGGTTAGTTATGTATATGTGAATGGAAAATAACAATAATTGAACATATGGAAGATAAATTACAATGATAGTACTTACTTCAGAACTAAGTTTACGACATTTGAATAATAGGTGAAAAAAAATGTGTAGTAATTGATAATTAATTTGTTATTTTATCAAATTATGAAAAATTTGACTCAAGTTTTTGATATATTTTCATCGTTCACAGTACTTTTTTTTTTATATATTTAATTTCAGATTTAATACAACATCCTAATATATTTCGAAGTTTATACTTATTTCAGGTTTTATATAACAATGTTAAAAATTTATTACATTTTTGAAAATATTTTAACTATAATCTCACTTAGATATTCCTTGATAATGAATACATAATTATTCGAAAGAAGTTGCCAATCGCAAAAGTTTTACTAGTGGAGAGAATGGAAAATAAGGAAATTCACTTAGTCAACTCAAAGTCACTGACCTATTACATCAGGAACTATGAGTTGTCAAAGTGAATTGGTAGTCTAGTTAATTATGAAGTACTTATTTGTTTGTGTAGGGTCCGATGGTTCGGAAATAAACACATCAACACTTTAAAACTTGTACGGTATCCGCCAAAATAAACAGTACCGAAACAGAATGTGCTGTGGAGTTGTTTATGTAATATGGATTTGTCATATTTGACTTAATTGTCATTAGTTGATATATTAATAGTACGCTGCAGTTAAATTTGATTCAAAAATGGTTCTAACAACGGAAGAAAAAGTGTTTTTGGTAGAGCATTATTTTCGTTCATACGGAAAATAGAATAATTTCTCGGGGAACAGACTTCGAATATCCTTCTCATTCACCTGATCTGACGCCACCTGACGCATACATTTGGGGCATAATGAAGGACAAAATATTTCACTCGGAAAATCCGCCGACGAATATTGCCGAACTACGGGAAAGAATACAAAATATTTTTCGGCAGTTACATCAACCACGTTTTATAAATATGTTTATTGACTTACAAAATCGATATGAAGCTTGTTTGCGTCGAAATGGTGAACATTTTGAACACTTACATTACAGAAATTAAAAATTAATTTTTATTTTTATTTTCGGTACTGTTTATTTTGGCGGATACTGTATTTTACTTCATAATTCATATTACATCAAAAGCACACATCCACTCATCATAACTCCTAACCTTCATCTCCCCCCTTGTCAAAGTCAACGTCAAAACGCCAAAATGGCCGTCATCCGGCTATCATGGCGGGAAATTTTAAAATATACAAATAGTCGCCTACAGTTCGTCTCGATCTGAATGTAAGGTATGAGTCATACAAAAGTCATAATACATAAGTGATGATACATAAGTCACAATTCATAAATCATAATACATAAGTCATAATACATAAGTCAATATTTTATTGTCCAAACTCATAGTATACATAGTGACTAATAAGAACCTATCACACCAGACATCATCGCAAGGATCGTGAAAACATAACAGCAAGAGAGTTAATCAAATAGGAGGGTGACTTGTCATAAGTTGGTTATGTACTTTAGCGGGATTCAACGTTTTCATGCTACAAATAAGGTTTAAGACGTGAAGCGTCTATGACACCATCATAAGGTATCTGCGTTTGTTGAAAGCCTATGATGTCAATCACGACATACCTGCCATTCGGTAGTACTTCCTTGATTTGGTATGGACCTCGATACTTGGGAATTAACTTCTTACTAAACCCAGGGGTGGTATCGACATTGGCAATCATAACATACTGTCCTACCTCGTACTTTACTGCTTCCTAGTGCTTCCTATCATAGTACTCTTTGTTTCGTTCTTGATTCCTTTCAATGTTCTCTTCTGCCCTTTGTCGTATTTCAGTCAAATCCCTGTCCCCATTTTCGCAAATACTTTCTAAAAGGTCACGTAAATTGTCTTCAACTTTCCCATTCTGATGTCTACCAAACAATAGTTTAGAAGGGATTTCTCCGGTTGATCTGTTCACGGTGTTGTTAATGGAAAATTTGACGTCGTGTGAAATAGAATCCCATGGCTTCTGGTTTTCATCAGTCATCTTGCTCAAGACAGGTGTCAATAGCCTGTTCATCCTTTCGATCTGTTCGTTAGCTCTGGGGCTACCTGAAGCAATTAAGATATGCTTGATACCATTTGTTTCCATATTAGTCTTAAACAAGTTTGACGTAAAACAAGATCCGCGATCAGAGATTATTACTTTGGGCTTGCTGTAATGTCTGAAGTAACTTGTTAAGTGCTTTATTACTTCCTCCACATTAGTGCTTTTACAAGAATAAAATTTAATGAATTTAGCAAATCTGTCCACTACCTCAAAAATGTACTTATGGTTGTGTCTTGTTTTCTGAAGGGGACCATAATGGTCGATGTGTAAGGTTTCAAAGGGGAGGTTACCTTTAGGGATACTATGCAAAAATCCTTCTCTGGGCCCTGACTTTGGATTGTATTCTATACACTTTAGGCAATTTCCTATAAATTTCTTGATGGTCGTCATCAAGCTGGGAAACCAATAAGTCCTTATAACAAGTTCATAAGTTTTGTCTAGGCCCATATGCCCCATCTCATTATGGTAAGTATGCAAAATGGTGGATATCATCGACTCAGGTACATAAAATAGGATTTTGTCATGATGTTTTCGGTGAACTAATCCATTCCGTAACTCAAACATAGGGTGTTCAGACTGTTGCAGGCGTTCTCGTAGTTTCACAATACTTTCATCGGTATTTTGTTTAAGGGCCAGTACTAGAATATTTTGCACACGACTTAATGCATCGACATGTCTCATTCGGTTATTAGTTCGGTGTTCAAGTTCATAGTCGTAATCTTGAAGCAAAAGACACCAGCGCATGATGCGGTGCACAATGTATTTTTTTGATAATGTTAGTTTTATGCTATTACAATCAGTAATAATTTTGAAATGCAGCCCTTTCAAATAAACGTGGAATCGTTTAATGTAATAAATTATTGCTAGACATTCTAGCTCGTAGCTGTGATATTTTGATTCTTGTTCAGTAGTTCTTTTGCTAAAGTAAAACACAGGATGAAATTTACTATCTGCCTGCTTCTGCATTAGGATTGATCCGAAACCTATTGAACTAGCATCGCAATGTAGTTCCTTTTCACTGCTAGGGCAATAAATTGACAAAATGGGTTGTGACATAAGTTTTTCTTTCAATAATTCAAATATTTGGATATGTTCCCTGGAGATAAGAAATTCTCTATCCCTTTTTAATAAGTCATACAACGGCTTTGATATTCGACCCTATTCTGTATCAGGTTATGTTATTTAACGACCATCGTTAAGCGTGAATTTCTGTAATATGCCGATATGACCCAAAATGCAGATTCTGTATAATCATAAGCATAGTTATTTGAACGAGAATCGTTATTTTATAATCGTTATTTTTAAAAAGCCTGTTGTTAAAATAACTGTACCTGTTTGGCAGCTTGTTATGTCTTAACGATCTTGCTAAGTGAAATAAATGAGGAGAATCTAATCTAATTTTGATATATATTCGTGGTAGTGGTGATTTGTCATTTTTAGCAACCCAACATAATTAACATATTTGTAAAACAGTGCTTCTTTAATTAATTTTGAATGGCTGCTTTGAGAAATGCTGGAAATTTCTTGAAGTGGTAAACTTAAATCAAAGGTAATTCATTGAAAGTATATTTTTGTGTCTGATTTATCGTCTTAAAATGATTGTTATTTCAGGCATCATTTGAGAATCGAAAGGCGACGATTGAGAGATCATAGTGAAGTGGAGCTCAAAAGCATCGAATAGCTTTATCTTTGAGCTTGAAGAGCTCAAAACAACACAAAAATTGAATTTTTGAGCTCAAAGAGCTCAAAAACATCGCAACTAGCGACAAAATCGCATGCGTTTGAAAATTGAATTTAGCGGGAAGTTGCAGGGATGGCCTTTAGGGTCAACCGATTTCCAGATTTTTTGATTAGCTACTGACCCTGTTTGACGAAGTTTCATCATTAGCTGTAATACGTATGAAGTTGCTTGTCTTCATGAAGCTGATTAAATAAATTCGCTGTACTTCTTACACACTTCCCGTTTTCAAAAAATATGGAAATAATCTCAACTCGTTCTGCAATAGAATATATTATTTTGGAAGTATTCAAAAACTATCTAATAACAATGTTAAACGAACTGTCTTAGTATGAAATTGATATTTTTTTGCAATAACTGTTTCAATTTACTTTTGATGTGACAGAAAAAATGACACATTAGCAAACCATAGGCATTGCGTTTTATTTTTAAGAGGTTTTGTACTTTAAATTAATTAAGACTCTTTTCTGCAAAGATAGTGTAAATATCGAACAAAATCGTGGATGATCATTATGTCTGAATACTCCATCTAAATGCCTTTCTAATGATTTAAAGTTACAGTATTTTCAAATTAGAAAAAAATATTTTCATGTAAATGTGAGGACTTCGTCTTGCACATCGTAACTGAAATATCAGAAAGTCTGCTTTTCGTGTGACAGGCAAATCTGCGATATTTGTGCTGTGCTGTGCTTTGATATCACCGATCCTTTTTTATGTTAAGTGTAAAGTTTACGAATATGTGCCTCCTTACTATCCTCAATCCGTATTGAGCGCTTCTTTCTAGGTGATCCCTCACTTTAGAAATGCCCTTAATATTGCGAGCACTTAATTGAATTAGGGCTACACTGGCTCCTTTGCAACCCTCATCAACTTGCAACTGCTTCTGTGACAGGCATTACTACTTCCCCTGCAATGCAAAGCACAAAAAGATATCAAAATACAAAAATAAGTACAAATTTCAAAGTTTCAGAGAAGAAAACTGCATGTAGTTGTACTTGCAGTACTAGCATAGATGGACTATAACCAGTTGATTCGTTTTCAGAACTTCTGTAGGCTAGCAGCAATAGAGGAACTAAAGTGTCCCAGTCTTTTTGGTTTTCAGAGACGAACAATGAAAGATATTGGCAAATAGTTCTATGATGTCTTTCCAACATTCCATCGTACTGTGGATGAAGAGGCGTAGTGCGTGTTCTCTTAAATGTCTGATGTCTTCATCAACTCCTGCCATAATTCGATTAAAAAATTCGTTCTTGATCAGGATCCAGAGGGACTCCGTGTCTTGCAGTAAATTTGGTTACAAAAGCCTCTGCTACTGTCGTCGCTTCTTGATAAGGAAGAGGTGCTATTTCGAGTCATTTGGAAAAATAATTATAACCATCAGTTATTTGTTTCCTCTTTCTGTCAATAGAAGTGGACCTCTACATGCTAAGACATGCTCTTCATCTTTACTGTTTTCTAAAGTTTCATTTACCAGTACCTATTGAGGCTCTTGTTCAAGTGTATTGCCAGGGAATAAACTCGGAACAGTATGGACTCGCAGTTTCTTTGTGATCAAATTCAGGTAACTATCTTCGGTAAAATGACGGCTACAAATAAACTGGTTACGAAGAGAAATGCCAGGAATGTACTTTATTCCCATCGCTTCTTCCCACAATTTTGACCTATTAACGCATTAGAATTATTATTTTTTACTTTGAAAAGACCAGAACAATTCTTAGTTTTCATAATTGGATGGAAAATAATGTATTTTCTCAACCTCACCTTCACAAAGCAAACAAATTTTTCGTGACATCTCAACTTCTATGCACATCGAACTGGTCGGAATACCAATAAAGTCAAATTACTCCAACAAAACAATAAAGTAACAAATAACGAGAAACATAAAAGAAAACAATTTAAATTCTAATCAAATACAGCAACAGAAATATAAACCAAATATCAGCAAATGTCAGATGTCAGCGAATACACGAACCACGAAATGCACGGAATGAGAATGGCCAGAGCAGCTAATGGAATTGCAGCGTTACTACCACCACCTACCTCTACCTTGTGTGCTTTTAAACAAAGACATATTTATGCAGTTCTAATGTATCAGACAAAGAATTCTTCTCATGTTCTCACCGAACTAATTTTCCTATTCACTTGTTCGTCTCAGGGTTGTCTCTGACAATAATCAACTACTGAGTGTTCAATTTTTTGAAATGTTCAAATCGCTATTGATTAATATTTTAATTACGTATGAAAGGGTCATCATATAATTATTTGGCCAATGCACACGGATTCGCCGTTTGTCTCTCATAAATTTAACCAGCGGTAGGAGCAGTTGGCCCGTACATTTCTCCTCTAGTACTTTGTTCTCTAGTAGTTAACTAAATGAATTCCATTTTGTTATAACTTTTTTTCGAGGCTGTTTCTATTTTTTGCTTAACATATCCTACAGCTCCATAGTCTTCATTTGGTCCGGATATTTTCGATTTTTTATTAAGTCTATGCGATATCTGTTCTTTTTAACAACAATTCCTCCAACTTTTAGAATTTCCACAAATGTGGTTTCATCTACAAAGCACTGTGTTCACCGAAAATGTGATTTGGAGTTATCAGTAGTTTCTCCTTTCTATTTTTCCAAAAAAAAACGTATCTTGTTTGCTGCTCCTGAATTCAGTCGATTTTTCCAATGCCTCCTAGATGAGGATATTTCCTTTGATCTCTTTATTTGTTGATTGAACAACATTTATTTTTCATGTCCAGGAATGGACGTTTTTTGGTTGCTTCACCAATAATAACAGCTACTCCGGAGGAAGCATTATAGTTCGCCTTGTAAGATCTTTTTAACCATCCATCCGCAATAACTATTACTGAAGGACAATTAACATTGTCTTTTTCAATATCAAGTTTTTTTCTTCTTCGTCTGCTAATTTCAGTTGATTTATCGAGGTGTTGTTAAAAACATCCTGCATCATCCTTTGGATGGATAAATATATCATCGGAGGCAATCCCATAATCGTGAGAAATTCAGTGTTGTGAATACCCAGTAGCAACCCAAAATAATCCTCAAAAATGATATTCCAAGTGGTTATGGTTTCGAAATTATTGAATCAAAGGAATCAAATAATTTCCTGTCGCGGGCACCTCCTAGTTTTTATTCAAACTGTATCCTAATGAATCATAAAATGTCAAGAACAAAACTATTTTTCAATTATCTATTGGTTGTATCAAACCAATATGATGGGTAATTAAAACAGTCTTGAACAATAAATATCCTTTACTACAAGCACTGTTTCAAAAAATATCCACATAATGATAACACAACGTATAAAAATTGAATAGATGAGGCTTTTACTTGATGAAGATCCATAAATGATGCTTAAATCTCCATTATAATTTAACGTATAAACCTGAAACAATAATCATCCTCACAATTCCCATATCCAATATACACTAATCGAAAACTTTTTGTAATACACATTTTCTTCTGAAAAATAATATGCATCGTCTCTTCACTGTAATGGTTCATAGAAATCCTGGAATTTTGGACCTATTATCTCAACTAATAAGGGAGAAAAATGTATTAGAAGGAAAAATCACTTATTTTTCAAATTTAAAGCTAATCTTGAAATAATTTTCATTTCTTTATACAAGTTCATGTATTGATCAAATACCTATCAAGTTTTAATCAATGTAAAGAAAAATACACATTCTACAGGGTATTTAAGTACATTTTGGCTCTTTTTACGAGAACGCACGCAGCGCATTGAGGTAAAGAATAAACTCTTTTGTTGTATTTTTGTGAAATTGTTCACAAGTATTAATGTTGACATTTTCACTACAGAATGAATTTATATTAACCTATGAAATATTTCCTTCGTGTATATAAAATACAATTCTGCCAGTCCCGGCCTTATATATCAGAAAAGTATCATATTTTGAGTAATAATTTATTCATTTTACTAAACAACATAACGTTTTGTTATAATTTAGTTCCCTCTTAAATTATTAACATGCTTCCTTCTTGAGATTGTTAACTTTACTTATTAATTTTTGGGACCTATACGTTGGAAATCTTTCAGTAGATTCAATATTTTATGAATTTTAAACAACGCCTTCCTTTTTAACTTCAAAAGCTGAAACAACATTATGTTTCCCATTACATTCAAGTTTCCCACATATCTCTATCAGGTGAATACAGCTTTAAGGATACCTCTAGGACACCCCTCAGGATATCTTAACGGTACCTAAAGACACCTCTAAGTATATTAACGACCCTTCACTGTGATACCTCCAGGCCAAGCTTTCCATCCACCGTTCCCAGAGGAAACGCAGTTAAAAATAAGTACCTAAAAAGTACAGACCTCATTTTTTTCCATTAACCCTTCCCGGAGGAAATATAGTTGAAAATAAGTACCTAAAAAGTACAGACCTCATTTTTGTTGCTCCTTACACGGCAAAATAAAATGAATTTTTAAATTTTTTTTAATTTAATTTTTAATCCACTCTGCTGTACTATGTTTTACTTTTCCGATTGGTATCTTAACTTAAATTCTACAAGGTGTTTTCCTATTTTTCACCTTAGTTTTATTTTATTTAAATTCATCTTTATTCCTTCGTCGATGTCTAAACGGTAGCGGCGCCCTAAAGCTTCTTATAGTCTGACAACCCTCTGGTATACCTAGTGCAACACAAGCATGGAGTTAAACCACCCTTGAGAAGAGTCCCATGTCGGCATCTTTCTGGAATGGCCCCACTAACTAGCGCCCAAACGACCAATCGATCAATCGCCCAACCGACCAATCAGTCTGACATCATTCATGGTGAAAACCATGGAAAAAGTCTTACGTATGTATTTACAAGAAGGAGCGCTTAAGAGCATCCCTCTACATACACTACAATGGGCTTATCAAGCAGGGAAATCAGGTGAAGCTGCCCTGCATAATTTGGTCTCAGGTCTCGAAAGGAGCCTGAATCATAAGGAAGTAGCCCTTGCAGCATTTCTAGACATCGAAGGTGCTTTTGACAACACATCGATGTCATCAATTAACAGATCCCAAAAAACAGAGGGATTAACAGTACCACATGCAAATGGATAGGATCCATGCTTGAGCATAGGAGAATAACAGCACATATGCATGATAGAACATACACCGTTAGGACAACTAAAGGATGTCCTCAAGGTGGAGTGCTTTCACCACTTTTGTGAAACCTAGTCTGTAGGTTGAATGATCAAGGCATATGGACGCAGGGTTTTGCGGTCGACATAGTGATTGTCACCAATGGGAAATTCCCGGAGGTGGTTATGAATGTCCTACAGGAAGCACTGCAAATTGTGGAGGAATGGTGCCTTACATAGGACCTTTCAGTTAATCCAAAAAAAAAACCAAACTAGTTGCTTTTACGAATAGAAGAGTTCTCCCGCCGGGTAGAGTACGGTTGTTCGGAGAAGAACTAGAAATATCCAAAGAAGTCAAATATCTGGGAGTGACCCTTGATTCCAAGCTGAATTGGAAGGCACACCTGGAAAACATTACTACCAAGGCGACTAGGCTTTTCTGGAAATATAGAAGAGTTATGGACAAAACCTGGGGAATACGACCGGAGGTGGTTCACTGGCTCTACACAACTGTTATAAGGACGATCACCTATGGAACAATAGTCTGGTGGAGGAGGACAGAAGTGTCCTCTGCAGTTAATATGTTAGGTTAGGTTAGGTTTTTGGTGAGTGGGTCTATAAGGCCCTCCACTGCGAGTCGCAAGAGTCTATTGTGGCTCACACCTATTCAGATTTCACCAAACAAATTCAGCTTCTTAACAAAGCCAATTAGTTGGTGAATGATATTTCAGGTCCGAGGGCGAGAGAGAATCCCTGCCAAACATCAGATACCTGATTCGAGACGAGGCGGGGTAGGCACAAATTATATGCTCTGCTGATTCATCATCTTCCAGACAAAGACGGCAGGTCGGATCTTCCGAAAGTCCAAGTTTTAGCATATGATGATTCAGATGACAGTGGCCTGTTAAAAGACCTGTTAGACAACGTAGGTCATGCCTGCTATAGTCTAACATTTTTTTGGAGACATTCTTCGAAGGATGTATGAAAGCCTTTGAATGAACCAATCCTGGTAAATTATGCCAGAAGTCTAAAGCTCTTCTTGCCGTCCAGGTATTCAGTGTTTATTTGGCAAAACTTATTGCGATGCCAATTATTGGTTCTGGTCCGATAGAAACACGTACAGCACCCTCCCTTGCAAGAGAGTCTGCCTTCTCGTTTCCTTCCATGCCAGAATGGCCAGGGATCCAGACCAGCAATACTTTATTGAGTTCTCCGATTAAGGAGAGTCTTCTTTGGCAGTCTAAAACCAATTTCGACGTTACACGGTGAGAGCTAAGTGCTTTCAAAGCCGCTTGGCTGTCCGAGAAAATTTTCATTGTTCTATGTATGAGATGGCTTGCTCCAATCTCTCCACACATGAAACAATGGCGTAAATTTCCGCCTGGAATACGGTTGCATAGGATCCTAGAGAGGTTGAGATTTCTGTCCTAGGTCTGCGCCCGTATACACCTGCACCAGAGCCTGAGGGTGTTTTTGAACCGTCTGTGTATCAACAGCTGTCTGCTCTTAATAGTTCATCCTTACGGAGGACCCATTCATCTCTATTTGGAATTAGGACGGTATAAGGCAGGTCGTAGTTTACTGTTGGAGGCATTATGTCAGAGGTCATTCCCAGAATACTGTGACTTTCAGTGTCCACTAGCATTCTGCTTCGTTCTATATAAGCCTGATTTGTGCATTTAGAAATATGTACAATTCTGTAAGTTGTCCATCTAGCCTCTCTCCAAAAATATATGGAGAGGAGGTAGGTCCAAAAGGATTTCCATGGCTGCTGACGGTGTGGAGCTGATAGCACCAGTGATTGCCAGGCAAGCCTGTCTCTGTAAACCAGAGAGCTTTGCTTGGGCCGTTCGCTGTAAAGCTTTTGGCCACCAGGCAATAGCTCCATATGTGATCATTGGTCTAACGATCATCACATATATCCAATAGATTTGTTTGGGTCCCAAGCCCCAAGATTTTCCACAGATCCTACGACATGTCCACAAGGATAGTCTGGCCTTATGGATAACTTTTTCCAAGTGAGCGTTCCAAGTAAGTTTCATATCTAGGATAATATTTTACTTCCGCTGCAAATGGAATAACCTCACCATTGTAGGAAAGTGGTGGAATATCCTCCAACTTTCTTTTCCTAGTGAAGGGAACTATTACAGTTTTACCAGGGTTAACAGACATCTGTTCCCTCTGACACCAACTGTGGACATCGTCCATCGTCTTTTGGAGGGTATTATATGCTACCCTTCCTGACTTGGTCCTTGCCAAGATGACAAGGTCGTCTGCATACGCTTGCAGTTCTACCCCTCTTCTTTCGAGAGCGCTAATCAAGTTATCCATCAAGAGTGACCATAGTAGGGGAGATAGTAGTCCGCCTCGTGGGCAGCCCCTGGAAACCTTAAAGCTAATGGTCTCGTCCTGAAGAGATGTAGTGGCTGTCCTATTAGTGAGCATGGCATATATCCAACCGGTAATGGTTGGTTTGATGCCCTTTTCAGTTAAAGCTGAACCAATGGAGGTCGGTAGTGCATTGTCAAATGCTCCTTCAATGTCAAGAAATATGGCCACCGCAATCTCCTTGTTGTGAAGGGATTGTGTGATTTTCTCAACAAGGTTGTGTAATGCTAAATCTGTTGATTTGCCAGTTTGATAAGCATATTGGTGGATGCTCAGGGGGGAATTATATAAAGCTACCCGCCTGATGTAGCAATCCAGTGCTTTTTCAAGTCCTTTAAGCAGGAAAGATGTTAGGCTAATTGGTCTGACCGATTTAGGGTGTGAGTCTGTGCGGCCCACTTTCGGTATATATACCACCCTAGCCGTCAACCAACTGGGTGGTATGTAATTCCACGCCAGACTAGCTCTATACAGTTTAATGAGGATGGGTAGAAGTAATTCCAGTTCGTTTTGCAGCAGAGCTGGAAATATTCCATCCTCACCAGGAGATTTGAAGGGCTGAAAAGATTTGATTCCCCATTCAACTGCTGGTGCTGTGATAACTTCCTTGGCGGCCTCCCAATCGATCTTTTTTGGCCTCCTTGCGCCCTCAAAGAGCGGAGGTCGATTGTTATCCAGAGTCAAACTTCCAGGAAAGTGATTTTTAATCAAAAGCTCTAACGTTTCTTTTCTAGAGGTCGTGAAAGTGCCATCAGGTCGCTTCATATGTTAACTGCAATCCAAAGACATGCCCTTCTTGGTATTACCGGGGCAATGAACAGCACGGGGACGGCATCAATGGAAGCCCTTATTGGACTTCCTCCTCTAGAACTTTTTATAAGGGCGGAGGCAATGATGGCAATTCTTAGGCTGAAATCGGGAGACTTATGGTCCCTGAACAATGTTCGAGAAAAACACACTGATACAACTGGGACATTACTAGATGAACCCATATTTTACCAATGATTTTTGATAGCATGACTCCAGAGAATATATTCACTGAGCGAGTGAATATCATCATCCCATCTAGGGAGCAGGTGATGCACCCAGGTAATTCTGGAGAAATCATCTGGTTCACCGATGGCTCCAAAACAAACCATGGCACTGGGGCTAGTATAAAAGGACCTAGAAAGAGAATGTTCTTTAGCCTTGGTTGATATTCGACTGTGTTTCAAGCAGAGACGATTGCCGCTATAGCCTGTATTGATGAAAACATCAGAAGAGGATATACCGGACAAAAAATAGAAATATTCACGGACAGCCAGGCTCTGCTTAAGGCTATCAGTAATCCAACAACTAGGTCTAGACTGGTGAAAAACTGCAAAGAATCCCTCAACAGGCTGGCAAGAGACAACAAAGTGTCTCTAATATGGGCCGGCACATGAAGGGATTGCAGGTAATGAAATGGCGGACCAGTTAGCTAAAAAAGGCTCTAAAGGAGACTTCATAGGTCCGGAAACGTTTTGTGGAATCACAAAAGATTGCATAAGAGGGGAAATCGGGAACTGGCTAGATAGGGAACGCCAATTCAAATGGAGGGTGAAACAAGTGCACCTTCATACAAATAGTTTACTGAACAAGGTAGACAAGGAACTCTCAACCAGGCTACTGAAACTGGGTAAGAGACATTTGAAGACAGTTACCGACCTTGTGGCTGGACACTGCACCTTGAGGAAACATCTGTACAATATGGGCAAAGTTAGTGAACCTATGTGCAGAAAATGTGAACTTGATGATGAAACACCTACCCACATACTCTGCTTCTGCGAGGACTTACAGGAACTTAGACGAAAGCACTTTGGAGAGGAATTTATACAACCATCACAACTACTGAAAATCCCTCTAGTCAAACAAGTGGCCTTTATAGAAGACACGAAGCTTCTGGAAGTGCCTGGGCTGATGTTCACAACCCAAATATATGAATGAATGAATGAATAGCGCCCAAACGAACATCAAGCTACAAGACCTATTGATATGGTTGGATAGATATTTGAAAGATCTTTCAATTGTTGTATGGCAAGACCCCATTTTCCAATTTTATTGACGTTATCACGCTCACATAGATGACGTCAAAAAAAAATTATCTGACGAAGCGCATTTGAAAATACTAAAAATAAAAATCGACGGGCTTTAGGATTCTCCTTAAAATCATAGGTTTATGAAATAATGAACTCTTCCTTTCATTTGGACCAAAATGTATATAATATATTATTTGCTAGGATGTCTACCATTTCATTGCCCACTCTTCTCCCCTGAACCTCATTGTGGTTGACCAAAGTTAAGGGTTTTTGAAGGAAGCTCCAGACCAATTTGAATCTGATCTGGAGTTATGCTTAGAATTTCAGTGCTGCTTGAAAGCGTCGGAGATATTTTTTGGCGTTTATTCCCCCTATCGATGTTCATTTTCAGTCACTTGTCGTGGATTTGGCGTGGATTTTTGCCTGAGATACAGATGCGAGATTACCCAAGATGCATAAACTCTACCCCCTGTTCCTTTGTCAGTTATGGATCCGTTGGTGTACCTCACCAGCGTTTCATCCTGACTCCAGACTTCTATCCCATTCCAGATTATCTGGATGTTTTAATCTGATGATTATCTGGATGAAGACTTTGTGATTACATCTGTTTTTCTGGAATGACTGTTGGTGCTGGTATCGTCGTTCCAAATTCTCACTATATGCAAACATTCGCGCCTCTGGCTTCATATGTAGAGCTAGGCAAAAAATTGAGTATGGCTTGCAGTGCCACTGTCGGGAAGCTTCTTATCGCACCCGTTATGCACAGGCAGGTGAACGACTGCAGTTTTGATAGCTCCAGATCAGCTTTTTTTATATATGGTTTTGGTCTAAGACTAAGGCACCATAACTATGAATCTCGCCCCAGTGGTGCGTAGCCCAAGTTATTTCTGTGGATTTAGTATTCATGTATTACTTATTGCCAGTGTGGCAGCCAATAGGGTAATTTCCACTTTGTTCACTTTTGCGATATGTTGTGATTTCCAGGTTATTTCAGAATTATTGTCAGATACTCAATCTCCTGGCTCAAACACAGCAGATTAGCAGTTTTAATATCTCAAAGTTCCTTTTTTTTTGTGGAGGTATTTCGATTTCTAGTGGTGAATTTTATCGCTGGTTCTTCTGCATTTACTGGGGCTGATACCATAATCCCAACTGGATCACCACCACACATAGTATCTCAGTACATAACGGGAGTTTGAAAAAAATTGGTAGAGAACTGATACATCCAATCCTCACTGTTCGTGATAGCATTAACGATTTAATTCATATATTCATTTTCATACTTTAAATTCAAACGCGCTACGATGACATTTTCACCTCGCCCTGTAATCGGTCAAACTTGGACCTAATGGTAGTACTTGAATTACCTCCAACCAGTGCAGAACTGTGCTTGTGACAATGATATATTGAAATCATCCTGTGGTATAGTGGATCCAATGTCAGTATAACGACAGTAAAATAAAGCAATGTTGTCAGATATATTATCTAGAATTGTTAGGCTCTCTATACAAATGTTCTCCTTACTTCAGTAAACTGTTGTTCTTAAAAAGCTAGTTTGGAATTATAAAAAAAAATATACATAATATAAATTTATTAGTAAGCATTAAAATAACTCGCTTAAAATTGCTGGAAAAAGAATAATTAATTAAAAACAACTTCATGTATGTTACTATATTTAAGAAAATTTTGGATAGCTGGCAACATAGTAACAACCAGTCCAGTATTTGGCATAATATAACGAAGTAACCGGACAGTTTTAACTCGGCCAACTGGAAAATGCAAATGTTGAACATCTGGCCTGACCTGAGTTTCTAAACGTCTAGGGGTGTGCGTGGTAGAGAAATATTATCAAAAATACTTGAGTGAGTTTAGTTTTTAGTTGTAGAAAAGTGTAGTAAAGTAGAAAAGTATCAATAATATAATATATATTATTTGTTGGTTTAGTAAGGTTAGTTGATTAAGTGAAGTGAGTGAATTGTTATTAATATAATATTTATTTGTTCGTAGACGTTAAGGTAAGTTTTACAAATATAATTTATTAGTAATTAATTAGAATGGCATTTTGGAGACAATTTGAAACGACAGTTCAAGATGGTGTATCGCGGGAATCTAATAATTTGGCGCCACAGACAAATGACTTAGCAGTAAATGATAGGGCCGAATTTCAGAACAAAGATTTACATGTTCAGTGTCAACGCGTTGGTTTAAATATGTACGCGTGTTTTAAAAAGGTAAATTCTGAAATTTTTTATAATGAGGTTATCGCGAGAATTCACGAATTAACGAAAATCGGGTTTACAACGATTTATAAAGTAATTGAATTGGGCACTGTTACGGATCATTATTTAAAGCGAAAACGACCAAATCAAAAACTGAATAAGGTTGATAATGCTACGAAAAATGTTAATCAACGGATTGTTTACGGGTTTTACAAGGACAATATAGTACCAACTTTAGAACTGATTCGTGACGAATTGCGGGATATTCCTGAATATAATTATCAAAGTTTGGAAACACTGCGCGCGGTTTTGTTAAATTGTGGATTTAAATATGAGAAATTAGATAATCGAATGGTCATAATGGAATCTCGGCGTATCGTTGAACTTAGACACAAGTATTTGCGCAAAATAAAAGGGTACCGTGATTCAAACAGAACTTTAATTTATTTAGACGAAACTTGGTTTGATACGCATGATGTTGTCAAGAATGGTTGGGTAGACCACACAAAAAACTGTTCTTTAGACACTCCGTGTACGAGAGGAAAACGCGTAATTATTCTTCATGCCGGAAGTAAAGATGGCTTTGTACCTAATGCGTTGCTATTGTCGGCTAAAAACATAACTAAGTCTTCTGCTGATTATCACGAAGATATGACAGCCGATTTATTTGAAAAATGGTTTGTCGAACAGCTTTTGCCGAATATTCCGCTGAATTCGGTAATTGTTATGGACAATGCGTCGTATCATTCCCGAATACTAAATAAAATACCCAACAGCAGCACGAAAAAGGACGAAATTTTAAAATTTATGAGAATCAAAAACATTAATATTCCTGAAAAGATTCCGATAAAAAGAGGATTAATTAACATAATAGAAAGTGGGAACTTCCAAAAAGAATGTCATTGATAATATTTGCAAGGTCCGGTCATACCATTTTGCGATTACCCCCATACTTTTGTATCTTTAATCCAATCAAAATGTTTTGAGGTACTGTAAAAAATCGTTTACGGAAATATAATCAGTCGCCAACTTTAAGCACAGTCGTCCTTGATAATATTCGGCAAATACTCAATGACAATTATGGCGATGTATGGCAAAATTGCGTAGCTCATGTTATACAAACAGAACGCGAATATACTGTTTTACCGCATATAGCACCAGTAGTTATCCAACTTGAAAACGATTCTACTTCGGAAGATTCTGACAGTTCCGGTAATTAAATTCTTTTAAATAAATTTTCCTTGTAGGTATATTTAAAACGCGTTTTTTGTTTCTCAAGTATTTATAATAGATACCGTACCTATTTTCCATAGCCAATAAAAAAGCAAAAAAAAGCAAATAAAAAAAAAATAAAAAAGCAAAAAAATAATAAAAAAAAACTAACTTCATATTCCTACTAACATGCCCAACCCAATCCTTTTTCCTGGTAAGAATAGCTCATACATCCCCGTGGTTCTTGCTAGGCAGACAATTTTTTCAGATTATCTGGCTAAATGAGCATTATTTACAGAAAATTATATTACAAATTTTATGAGTTTTGTATGCAGGTTAATTTTAATCTACTATATTAATTTGAATGAAAAACATTATTTCACAATATTTGAATTTATAAAAAATTTATATGCACGCCATTGGGCGGCACTTTCCTTCAAAGGGATTAAAAATATGGGTCATTACATTATGCCTAGAAGAACAATACAGCGCCCCATTGCCGGCCGGCCGGCAGAGGAAAGGAGTAAAGCAAGGTAAAATGTCATTTAATAATTAAATTAAGTATTCTCCGAAAATACAGTTCATTGAAAATCTGATAATTTAAAGGAAAGTGCTATCGTCGTGAACACTCACAGTAAAATATTATTGTTTAAAGCAGTAACAAAATTTAGACAAAAATAAAATATTACCCCTCTCAACATTTAAATGTGTAAATTATCAAAACAAGTTTTTATTCCATACCAAGCGTTGTCACTAAGAAATTTATGTTAACCAGCAAATCAATAGTACTATTTCACTGATACTAGTTCACTTTATAAGAAACACTATATTATTCCAAAAATGATACGTGCTCCTTATTCCAGATCGCCTACTCTTCAAAGTCACATTCTTAACAAGAACAATGTCACGTTACATAATTTCTTAATAGTATTACATGTAAGGCACCTTATACAACAGTAGGTAGTCGTTTCCTACATTTACTGTTCTAATAGTACTAATACCAGATCGCACATCCTCTTTTCTTATTCTCAATATATGAGGAAGTGGTTACCATAAAAGAAAAACAGAAAAAATAAAAATGTCGTTAATTCGCTTGTATGGAACGGTGAATTGTGTCTGTATGTTTCAGAGAAAAAAATGTTATTGCTTGCTGAGTTCGTTATCTATCAATATAATGAACGGAACTTGTTTCATGGCAATTGCTGAAAGAATACACCAATCTCTCTCAGACAATGTTAACTACTTCATGTTAACAAAAATTCACCCAATTATACAAGGTGCACACTAGGGTGCCTTCAATATTGTCAATTTTTGAAGGAATATAATTATAAATAACCAACTGAATAACAAGAATTATCTAAATCATATGTTACGATCTTCGTTTTCAGATATTCAATGGCGGATGTTTTTTTGAAGTTATACTTCTAATGCGACTTCCAACAAGGTTGCGTTAAAAGTTAAAAGAGAGTGAGTCCTTCGGTATTCGATAACAGATGGCAGTGTAAGTACTCTTTTTATTATTTAAAAAGTAATTTATTAAAAGATTGTAATTTTGAAATTTCCTTCACACGACGAAAACCTTCGGCATTCAATGACAGATGGCAGTGTAAGTATTCTTTCAAGGGATATCGATAGATTCAAATTATTAAAAGTTTGCTATACTGATTGTCTCAACCAAAACGAAGTAAGTCAATATTTTCAAGTGATTGAAAAATGTTTATACTGATTCTAAGAGTTCATCCATTTCTCAAATGTGGTTAGAATCCAAATAAAGGGTTCAATGAAACTCAAAGTCAAACCACAATATATTTAATGTCCAGTAGGACTCAAAACTTGCAACTAGTTACGGAAACAATTACCATCATCAGGCTGTAACACATAGAAAATGGTACACTATTGTTAAGATCTAGTTTCGATCAAATAACTTTGTTCCATCAATTTTATTACCCATGTTTCATAAGATTTTACATTGTATTTTGACATGGGAAAATCTTTAGATCTCAACAATAGTGTACCATTTTCTGTTTGTTACAGCCTGATGATGGTAATTGTTACCGAAACTAGTTGCAAGTTTTGAGTCCTACTGGACATTAAATATATTGTGGTTGACTTTGAGTTTCATTGAACCCTTTATTTGTTTATACTGATTGTCCCATCCAAAGAAAATATGAGCATTTGATATTTTCAAATTTGCTATACTGAATGTCCCATCCAAAGAAAAATTGAACATTCGATATTTTCAAATAATCAAAAGTTTGCTATACTGATTGTCCCAACCAAAGCGAGGTCGGTAAATATTTTCAAATAATTAAAAATTTGTTATACTGACTCTTAAGAGAAATCGAACATTCGATATTTTCAAATTATCAAAAGTTTGCTATACTGATTGTCTCAACTCAACCAAAGCGAAGTCAGTCAATATTTTCAAATAATTGAAAAAATGTTATACTGACTGTCCCATCCAAAGAAAATATGAGCATTTGATATTTCTAAATTAAAAATTAGCTATACTGATTGTCCCATCCAAAGAAAAATTGAACATTCGATATTTTCAAATACTCAAAAATTTGCTATACTGATTGTCCCATCCAAAGAAAAATTGAACATTCGATATTTTCAAATACTCAAAAATTTGCTATACTGATTGTCCCATCCAAAGAAAAATTGAACATTCGATATTTTCAAATACTCAAAAATTTGCTATACTGATTATCCCATCCAAAGAAAAATTGAACATTCGATATGTTCAAATAATCAAAAGTTTGCTATACTGATTGTCCCAACAAAAACGAAGTCGATGAATACTTTCAAATAATTGTAAGTTTACTATACTGATTGTCTCAACCAAAGCGATTCGGTAAATATTTCCAAATAATTAAAAATTTGTTGTACTGATTGTCCAAACCAAAGAAAAATTGGATATTCGATATTTTCAAATTATCAAAAGTTTTCTATACTGATTGTCTCAACCAAAGTGGAGTCAGTCAATATTTTCAAATAATTGAAACATTTTTATACTGATTATCCCATCCATTTTTTTTTTGTTTGGTTTGATACACATATATTTCACTTTAGTTATTATAATCCCATTGGAAATGTTATAGATTTGGATATTTCTCCACTCGAAAATGATAATTAAAATATGCGATCAATTGTGAATTGTAAGCAATGTTAATAAAGTTTGTCTTAAAGAAACAATATGATTTCAATAAAAATTCAATTTCTACCTTTTCCTATTTTCATTTCCACATTACGAAGTATAACTTCTTCCGCGCGGAGGGACTGCACGCACTATTTTTTTTATTAAATGGGTTTAAACGGGCTTAAATTAGTGGCAACGGTTAAAAGGTTGAAAATCATTAATTTTTAGAACAATAAACTATGCCATGGTTGCCATTAATTTTATAAAGAGAAAAAACAAAAATATAGGTGGAGTGGCAAACATTTTTTATGTATAATGGTAATGTAATAACAACAATTAACTACAGTTTGCCCTTCTATATAGAGCACATTACTCAAAACACATAGATATATTTATATTTACGTTTTATATAGTTATATGTATAATAATGATTGTGTTGTGTATGGAAGTAAAGCATGTATTGTGTGTAGTCTATACACGTACCTTTTTTTATTTATTTGTTTAGTGTGCTCCGGCTAGTAACAATATGGACATCATATACTTTTACCTTCAATGTTTAATCTTATCTCAGTTTTAATTTTTCTGCTCAGTCGGTTTGCTCGAGATGTCTAAATCTCTGGGAGGATTCAGAAGATAGGCAGCCACCATACCCTATATGCTTTTTATTTTATTTAATAACTGTTAATGAAAAACGAATTCAGAAAACAATAAATAATCTTTAATAATCTCAAATCAATTCCAAAATAATATTTAATGATCTGTTATCAATTTGATTATGTTGCGGTAATGACCGGCAACAATGTTTTTTAAGAAATGTCGTTTCTGAACTGTGATCTGACAACTATGCAATATATACTAAATTGAAATAATAACAAGATGAAACCGTCATTTAAGAATAGAATACGAAATTTCTTTGAATATCAAAGAATGACGTCACCCTTTTATAAGGTAAGTGGAATTAAATTAATTGAACAACCTATATCTATCTTATCTAATCATTGATTCTTTAGACCACACGAAATACCTTTTTGAACGCCGTAAATAACTATAACCCTATACATAACCTTAACTTGATTCTCCTACAAACTTATATCTTTCAGCAACCTGGAACACGTCGTCAATATTCTAGATATTTTGTATCAAATGGAAATTGAATTCAATTATGCATTTTATGCAAACTGTCACATGTATTTTTCAAAATGATATCGAAGGCAGAGATATCTAGTAGACTATCACTCTGCCAGCACCTCCAGTCGCAGTTAAGTTTCAACAAATTTGTAATAAGTATCTTACCACTTACCAATTCTCGTACAAATATTTATAGATTATATAAAATTTGTTGTAATTATATGCTGTCCTTTTTTTTACAGCTTCTAGCACAAAATTTCCGGATTGAACTACTCTCCGCTCCCTTCACTTCAAAAAAACTTTTTTAGTCCATCTCCACACGCCAAAAGCAAAAATTCAACAACCCCTTGGAAACCTCTTGGGTACCATTCACCAATTATAATTGTTCAATTCACCTTGACACATTAAAAGGTTTTTTATTGGATTTTAGTCGATTGTCAAACTCTGACATTTTAAACACTTTATTAAATATTAAACTTCCACGCCATATTATGTATAAAATCTTCATTTTATTGATATCAAACCATTACTTATTGTTTATAATTTATATTAATCGAGTTATTAGTTGATAATTTCAATATATTCAACAGTCACATTTTGTGATTGGTTGTTTTTCTCTTTATAACAATTAGTAACATTAGGAATTGGAAGCCAATCTTGCAGTTAGCATAAGAATAGAAATGTTTTACTCTTCAGAAAGTTTCAAGCATAAGTTTTTGTTCTTAATTATAACTTTTACATCATATTTGGGAAATTATGACCAGATGGAAGTCTCGCCGCAAAATGTATGCCACAAATTTTTTTTAACATCTACTAAGATAACAAAATCTAAACTATCTTCGGCATACATAAGGTAATCGTTTTCTTTTCACCTTCTTATCAATTTTTAACCCTCGCTCATCAATCCTTAGTATCACTTGGATTTTTAAGCCATCTTGTTTTCGAATTGAAAGTAGTACCAAGTAATGCATTCAAGTACACGGCATCTATGAGTTAACTGTTCTAGTTTCGAGAAAATTCTAAGATTTTCAATTTTCACTATGGCATCGATTGTCCAGCTTAGGTCTTGGGGAAAAGCCTTTTCTTTTCACATGAAACTCGATACTCAGGGTTAAAGTTAAATTAGTAATACATTTTGACAATTTTTCAATTTTTCGACGCTACAATCAAGTTTTTGAAAAAAATTTTTAGTATATTTTTTGAAGAGCGTTTTATTGGCTATAATTTATCGTTCTAAATTTTTTTTATATTTTTCGAATTCATTAGTAGTGAATTTGTTTTTATACTTTGAAGTTGAAGAATATACTTTTTTTGTTAAGTGGATTTGGGATTTATTTTGATTTCTAATCTATCCTTCCTCATAAAATTTCGAACCTTAATACATAACTTCGTGGTTGGTATACAGTGCTGCCTTGCTCTACTTTCACTCTCTTTTGCTCGTTTTGCTTTATACGTTTTTTCCGCTTTTCAAGCCTTCTCTTTCGTTGTGTTTCAGTTTTTGTTTTATTATCATTTTGTTCGCAAGAGTAATGATCATTAAAATGGTCTACCCTTCAAGAGATTCAATAGGGCCCAGGCTTTATACTACAAGATGTGCCCAAGTCTTGAGGGAAAACGCTAATGGTGTTAAGACAATCAAATCTGTTGAACAATTTTTAATCAATTCTGACATATAAAAAAGGTCAATGTCATATATACATAAAATAATTGTAAGTTGCTTTTAAAATAAAAAGTTTGTTTGCTTTCATCGTTTTTCAATAGAGAAATACTTCTATGGAACACTGCTCAACTTAACAGGTTATGGGCCCAGAATAACCAAGCACACATAGAAGGTTTGATGATCTAAGAAAATTTGTAAGAGGCCGTACAAAGTGGAGAAATAAATGGCAGGTATAAGCAGTGAAAAGATTGGAATAAAACCATTTGATGGTAAAGACTTCGATCATTGGAAATTTCGAATGGAAATTATACTAGATCAAAATAACGTAAAAATCTGTATAGAAAAAGAAAATGAACAATCCAATGAAGCATTTGAGAAACTCGACAAATTATGCAAATCAATAATTGTGCAGTGCATTTCAAACTCGCATCTTGAGTACGTGAAAGACAAGAAAACGGCGTTTCAAATGTGGAAAGCGTTAGAGTCAGTTTTTCAAAGAAAAGGCATAGCTAGCCAACTATATTTACGGAAAAAACTACTCACTATGAAACTAGTAGCAGGAGATTCACTCGAATCCCATTTCATAAAATTTGAAGAAACTATAAGAGAACTCAAGTCTGTAGGTGCTACTCTTGAGGAAACAGACGTAGTGTGCCACCTTCTTCTGACGTTACCAAGGAGTTATGATACAATCGTAACTGCATTAGAAACTTTGGATTCTTCAAAATTGAAATTAGATTTTGTTAAAGCTAAGTTATTAGATCATGAAATAAAGAAAACAAACAAACAACCATTTATACATGCCAGAGGCTTATACAAGCAATTATAAACAAAATTACACTCAGAAAAGAGGTCAACATGTTAATGCAAAGGAATTTAACCAAAAAACATGTTTAAATAATGAAAAAAAAATGTTATATGTCATAATTGCAGAAAACCAGTACATACAAGGAACCAATGTTGGTTTAAAAAGCAAGTAAATCAGACTATGGAAAGAGGAACAGAAGAAAGAGAAAGTATAGCGTTTACAGCTTCTGGAACAGCTTTGAACACTACTTGTAATAATAACACAGTTAAATGGTATTTAGACTCGGGTGCAACAGACCATCTGGTAAATGACATAAGTATATTCTCAAAAGTATGTAAACTTGAACAGAACATCTTCATCAATGTAGCCAAAGCTAATGAAACTTTAAAATGTACACAAGTAGGTACCATTGATGTGGTTTTGCAAACCGGCGAAACTGCACAAATTAAAAATGTTTTATATGTTAAGAATTTAGCTCACAACTTATTATCTGTTAAAAAGTTGGAAAGTGCAGGTCTAAAAATTATTTTTAAAGAAGGTAATGTTTTCATTTACAAAAATAATAAACTTATTGCTAAGGGGATTGGAAACAAAAATTTATATATCTTGGAATTTGAATTGAACAAAATGGAAACTAACTTATGTGAAAACAATACTAATTCCAACTTATGGCACAGTAGGTTAGGTCACTTATCTAAAAATAATATGTTAAAACTCTCTAAAATAGCTGATGGCTTAAATTTTAATAAAATTCCACATGATACCGATAAATGTGAAATATGTATACAGAGCAAAAGTATGAGGTTACCTTTTCAAACAATAAATAATAAGAGAAGTGAAAGAGTACTTGAATTGGTACACAGTGATGTTTGTGGTCCAATTACCCCTTCCACTTTTGACAATAAAAATTACCTTGTATCATTTATAGATGATTATACACATTTTGCTATGGTTTACTTAATTGAAAGAAAAAGTGAGGTTTTACAATGTTTTAAAGATTTTGAGGCACTGATGGTTACCAGTCAATTTAATAAGAAAATTCATTCTCTTTGTAGCGATAATGGTGGTGAATATTGTTCTCAACAATTTTCAAGTTTTTGCAGGGCCAAAGGTATCAAACACAAGTTTACCATTCCTTATAACCCAGAGTCAAATGGAACTGCTGAAAGATTTAATCGCACACTGTTAGAAAAAGCTAGGGCAATGATTCTAGAGTCAAAACTATCGAAGGAAATATGGGGTGAAGCAGTGCTTTGTGGTACATACATCATAAATCGGAGTCCAACTTCTGCTTTAGATAACAAAACTCCAGCCGAAGCTTTCTTTGGAAAGAAGCCTAATCTGGAAAATTTAAAAATCTTTGGAAGTTTAGCCTATAACCACATTCCAAAAGAAAAACAAAATGGAAAATTTGAATCTAAGGCTGATACTACTATTATGGTAGGGTACACACATAATGGCTATCGCTTGTGGAATCCAATTAAAAGAAAAATAGTCGTTGATAGGAATATAATATTTAATGAGAAGAAAAAAATTCACAATATTGAAAATTGCTCTTCAGAAACTGAGAAAGATACACTTGTTGAAGTGGAAATACAAAAAGAAAATGATGAATCAGTATAAACAATACAAGAAGAAATTGAAAAGATTGAACTTGAAGAAAAAATGACTGAAGGAGATGAAGACAATGAAGAAACTCACAAGAAAAGTACTAGAAGAAAACAAAAACCACAATACTTGAATGACTACCTAGATGAACATGAAATAGAACATTTAGCATCAAATGCTGAAGAAGTACAGGGTAGGTCAGATTTCAAGTTTTGGAAACAAGCTATAGAAGAAGAAATGGAATCACTAAGAATGAATAATACATGGATAGAAGTGGACAAACCTGAACATGCGAAAATAATTAATACCAAATGGGTTTATCGTGTCAAGAAAGATGAAGCAGGAAACATTTCAAAATATAAAGCAAGACTTGTGGCGAAGAGCTTTATGCAAAAAGAAAACTTCGATTATAAAAATACATATGCACCAGTTGCACGCTATACAACTGTGAGAACATTGCTAGCGGTGGCAAACATTAAAAATTTAGAACTTCAACAATTGGATGTAAGTTCTGCCTTCTTACATGGTGTCATTGAAGAAGATATATACATTAAAGTACCTGAAGGATATGAAAATGCCAAAAATAAGGGTTATCAACTCAAAAAGGCATTATATGGGCTCAAACAGGCTCCATATTGTTGGAATAAAAAGTTCAATAAATTTGCTGAAAAACAAGGATTTAAACAGTCAGAAACTGATCAGTGCTTATATATCCAAGAAATTGGAAATGTAACAACTGATCTATTATTATATGTTGATGACTTGATTGTTGCAAGCGACAATAAGGAAAGAATTGAACTTGCAATTAACTAATACTTTTAGAATGCATGATCTTGGGCCAGTGGAAACCTTTTTAGGCATTAATATTAGAAAAACGGAAAAAGGAATTTATATAAATCAAAAATGTTATATTGCTGATCTATTGAAGCGATTCAACATGGCTGAATGTAAGCACAGTAAAACTCCAATGGATTATAAATTAGAAATAAACTTATTACAAGGGAACATGAAGGAAAAAAAAACCAGTTCGTGAATTAATAGGAAGCATTATGTATCTAATGCTGGGAACTTGTCCAGATCTCAGCATTTCAATTAATATTTGCAGTAGATTTCAGGAGAATCCTTCTGAACAGCTATGGATTTGCTTAAAACGTATTCTTAGATATATCAAAGGAACTGCACATTTTGAACTATTTTATAATAAAGAATGCTCTGAGAAATTAATCGGTTATGCCGACTCAGATTGGGCTGGAGACCAAATTGACAGGAAGTCAACATCTGGCTACTTATTCAAAGTATTTGGTTGTACTGTCTGCTGGAATTCTAAGAAACAAAACTGCGTTGCCGTTTCATCAACTGAAGCAGAATATGTTGCTTTAGCAGAGGCTACGAAAGAAGGAATATGGTTGCAAAACTTGTTAATGGATTTTGGCTATGCAAAAACTTGTTTTACTGTTTTTGAAGACAATCAGTCTTGCATTAAGTTAACTGGTAAATATGAACACAAACGCTTTAAACATATTGATGTTAAATATACATTTTTGAAAGATTTAGTTAGTAATAAGGTTGTGACAGTTCAATATATTTCTACTAATGATCAAACGGCAGATATACTTACAAAAGGTTTAAGTGGAGAATCGTTTGTGAAACATAGATATAGTTTAGGATTAAGAGATGAAGCATAAACAAAATTGTATTCGTTGTGTCAGATTACAGTTTATGTTTTATAATAATTAATGATTGGTTGATTTTTGTATTTAATCAATACTGAACCAGATATTTTGGAATTTCATAGAATATTTGTTAATTATTTTTATAGGATTTGATTGAGAGAGGGTGTTAAGACAATCAAATCTGTTGAACAATTTTTAATCAATTCTGACATATAAAAAAGGTCAATGTCATATATACATAAAATAATTGTAAGTTGCTTTTAAAATAAAAAGTTTGTTTGCTTTCATCGTTTTTCAATAGAGAAATACTTCTATGGAACACTGCTCAACTTAACAAATGGCATATCATTTTTAGCCACCCTTACGCAACACAGTCCTCAACACGATACGAAATTTTGACTTGGGTGGGAAATCCATGCTAGAGTTCTGTTAAATAGTTGACAAAGTTCTTCGTTTGATTAGATGCTTGAATTTCTGTTTGAATGTATTAACTGTCTAAACTCTATGATCCGCCATGCACTTATTCCTTCTTGTAAAGCCCTTTCATTTGATACCCTTCACCCAAATTAATGGTATTATGAAATTGACCAATTTGTGGTGGCGGCCATCTTGAATGTGTTTTTTATTATGTACTGTATTATACTAGTCAAACCCTTCCATTGAGGGGGTTGAAAAAAAATGTAATGCGCATTCTGAATGGACATAATTGTATTGTCATCACAACTGAAGCAGTGACCAATAGTCAGATTTTTTCCATTCGGCTTTGGCTATTTCTTCCAATATTACATTGGAGCTGATACCGCAAAAGGGTTCCGGCACCCAAAAGGGTGTTTCAGTTCCCCTCTTTGCTAGTTCGTCTGCTAGTTCACAGTAAGGTGACTATATTGTTCTCGCCTAGTTCATTGAGTTTGCCTAGGCATTCTCATACCATTTTGGAACTGATTACACAACTCAGTGCTTTAATGGCTGCTTGACTATCCGACATGATGATAATCCTTCAATATTGAACTGGGCACACTTTCCTATGGCATGAATTTCCGCTTTTGGAGTGTGTAATGGTATTTGGAACCCATTCCTTCTTACTGCTTCCATTGAGGGGATGAAAAAAAATGTAAACCGCTAAATTGTGGCGGCGGCCATCTAAGTTTTACAATCATTCTGAAACGACATAATTGTATTGTTATCACAACTAAAGCAGTGAACCAAATTTCAGATCAATCTCTTAACAGGAAGGGAGTAGGTAACATCTCAATTACGAAATTTGTCCCAAACAAACAACAAACGGGGCAAGCTTAATAAAACCGTTTGAAAAATATGTAAGGCAGTTGTGATATTGAAAAAGCGATTTTGATAAGTTCATAATAAAACAATTAATTTTTTTTATATATTATCTACTTAATTATTCATTCTTGTTTCCAGTATCATCAAAGTTTAGTTTAAAACACTTTTTTACATATAAGACATATTTATTACATTATTCACAATGCGTGTAAATTTAAACTCTTATCGTAAGCAAGTACGTGTTAACCATTCTACCATGTATTTATAACTAGCTAATTGAGTGACAGTATTTTCTTATCATAGGTGTAATGGAAGTATAATTATTACCTTTATATGAAGATATAAATCTGGGTGCATACGAACACGCTTAGCAATGTCTTCACTATCAGACCCATTATTATAGTAAAATAATGAATATTCACATGAGAAGCGGAGGACTCGTTAAATAACATTTTTCAATTGATACTATCTTGTATAATACGAAAATAGGAATCCACCTTAATTTATGCAAAAACTAGGTATATTTTGATGTAGATAGCATCTACATATGCTTAATTACCAGTTATTTTCGTCCCACTCTTAACAGGTCTGTTTTATTTCATATTAGCTTCTACGTTCCATGTTATTATCTTTTTTTCAAACAGTACTGAACTAAACTCTTACCAGACCATTAATTACCTTGAATTTTGCTTAATTATTCATTATAAAAAAAATAACTATAGAAAATACATAATATTTTAGTTATCAGCAAGAATATCAATGTGTGTTTATATTGAAATCATTCGTTACAAGAGATCCGATATTTATAAGAAAAACTTCAAAAAAATTTATCAATTTTCCAAAATAATGCTTTTAATTTGGGAAGGCACCCAACTACGGGTGATTATTAACAGAAAATAAAAGTTAGTGGGCGCCGTGTTTTCATCACTGCTCTTCTATCGGAATTGTTGTACAATGATTATGGTAATAATGTTAACTCAGTTGGAAATTATCCTTATGATTATGTTACGTCCGTTATAGATTGACAGATCTTCAACTTGTTCCACCAGTATTCTATCTTGCCTTCGCTTATGATGAAGTCCAGGAGAAAAATCACCAATCTAAAGACGAACAAAATATTACATCCATGAAAAACATTAGTTACCCTTGACGAATACGTCGGTCGCTTGGTGACTTTTTGTGACCGCTAAGGAACGTTCCCACCATTGTATATTCTAAATGTCAGAACCGGCTTTGAATAGAAAATCAGTGAGGTTTATTTGGTATACTACCCATTATCACGTTTAATTAATCAATGAATTCAATAGATTACTTCCCTTTTAATTTGAAGCTTCAATATAATTTGCTATCAATTGATATACTAGGTGGTTAACTTGAAATCCTAATAAACTGAAATACAATCAAACGTTTCAATTATTCAGTTTAAAACTTTGATACTTATTGTTATTTAGGAGAATCTTTGTTTTGTTTTACATAAATGTTTCAAATCAATTGCAAGCAAAATCCTGTTTTCATCTCTCATCTGATCACTCCCCAGTGCTAATCACAATATATAGTGAAATTATCTATAATAAACAATCACCCAGATTGAGTAACAAACACACTAACTGGGATATGTTCAGAACAATACTAGTAAATATTCCCGACATAAAAACCCCACTAAAGGCAGAATCTGACAAAGATAATGCGGTGGAGTTCCTTAACAAATCAATACACACTACTGCCTGGGAGTCCACGCCTACTCAGGAAACAAAAACTCACATCCAAGAATTATCCCATTATATCAATGGAAAGATCAGAGATAAACGAAAATTAAGAAAAACATGGCAGGTCACTCGTGCACCACAAGATAAATTAAGACTGAATCAAGCTACAATGCAACTAAAAATATCGTTAAATAACGATGAAAACAACGGCATTCAAACCTATCTCAAAAATATTTCTGCTACTGAAGCAACTGAATATTCGCTGTGGAGAGCCACTAAGAAAATTAACAGGCCGCAGCTTGGCAATCCCGCAATACGTACTGCAGATGGCGAATGGACCAAGAGTAATATAGAAAAAGCAGAAGCATTTGCAAAACACCTTCATGAGTCTTTAAACCAAACCCATCAGATAAAAAATTAAGTCCAAACATATCTAGACACCCCACATCAACTTGAACTTCCATTAAAAAGATTCACCATAAATCAGGTCGAAGCAGTAATATCGAAAATAAACCCAAAAAAATCACCCGGCTACGACCTAATTACTGTAAACGTTGTGAGAGAACTCCCAAAAGAAGGCTTACATTACGTCTCTCAAATATATAATGCCGTGCTCAAGTGGCTACTTCCCACTCGTATGGAAGGTAGCTCAGATTATATTAAACCAAAAACCAGGCAAACCAGCAGAGGAAATAAAGTCTTATAGACCAATCAGCTTGTTACCGATAATGTCCAAAATCCTAGAAAAACTCCTGATGTCAAGAATTGAACTACTACTAAAAAAGTCTCGTATAATACCAAACCATGAGTTTGGCTTCAGACCGCAACATGCAACAACCGTACAAATCCACCGTGTCTGTAATTATATTCTAAAATCCTTGGAAGAAAAAAAATATTGTGCAGCTGCCTTTTTGGACATTACGTCGGCTCTCTACAAAGTCTGGCATAAAGGACTGCTTTATAAAATTAGAAAATCCTTACCTCTTAACTATTACATTATCCTCAAATCCTACCTACATGACCGACATTACCTTGTTAAATACCAAGATGAAACGACCTCACTCTATTCGATTAACGCCGGTGTCTCCCAGGGTAGCGTAATCTGTCCAGTCCATTATCTCATTTACACTTTAGATCTACCAACTTCCTGTAATAGTGAAACAGAAACTTATGCTAACGACACAGGGGTCATGTTAGCACACAAAAATCCAGAAACACAGATCAATGAATAATATCTATTCTTATCTGCTTAATATCGCTTCAAAAATCTCAAGAGTCAAACGTTTTTGTAGACGCCTGTTTATGGAGTCCAATTGCCGAGTAGGTACAGTTCGAAAAAATGAAAATTATGCATTTTCGCAAAAAAAATTCGACTCTTTCTTTTTAGAAAATGCAACATATCGAGAACTGCTTATTTTTTAATAGTACAATTGACAACATATAAAACTAAAAATAATCATCTGCCAAAATAAGTTTATAATCGGCATTTGAGCAAGTCTGAATTGCTCAGTTCGCGAAATGTATAAATTAGAGTAAACAAATTCCGAAATAGAAACTATTATCGGCTTCTGATCATTTCACTTTGATCATATCGCGGACTGAGTATTGGCGAATTCGGCATCTGAGTCTAGCATATATATAGTATAAGATTGTTCCTCAATTCAATTATTCCATTAGTTTATAAGTGATAAATTTGCTCTGACTGAGCGAAGAAAATGCTTGATAAGACTAACGGATCCCTTCTCAAATAGTTTGCAGATTGTATGAAGTAGATGGTCTTAGTGAAACAATGTCATATTGGGAAGGAGGACTGGTTTTTTTTTTCGTAACTGAATTTGGTCCTTGCCATCTTCATAAAAAGTACCTCACACTATTTAATAAGGTTCAGTCCAATGAAATATAACAATTATTCTAATCAAGTAACATCAAAATGTAAATTTTCCTATTGGCCATTTGTACTAGCTAGTACTTTGAGTACTCAAATCCTAAATTTTGTTAAATAAGCCTCAATAAAAAACAAGGAGTGCTTGTCCAAAGTTTTCATATTATAATAATAAACTTATTCCCTACATTTTTGGGCAATATCAACTCTTCGTTTTATCTGCTTTAGTTATGTACGTGAATGTGTATCCAAATTAATTGACATCCAGAAAATCAAATGTGGAATGAGAGTGTGAGGTATTTGTCTTAGAAAAAAAAAACATTGGAAAAAGATGAGTGTTTGAAGGCAACTCTCAAGAAACTTTAATGGGACACGCGTGAGATGCTGTAACTTAGTTTTAAGGATAGGTGCGACGTTTATTAGAGTTTCTGTTTTATTTTGGGTTCATAATAATATTGAGATTATTATTTTTGAATTTTATTTTCATCATTTGGGAATTTTATTTCTTTTCGAGATCCGTCTCTGTAGAGGATTTGAGATTGACATTTACCTTAAGTAATCAAGACCTTATTGACTGACGAATGAAGGAACACATATTTTGAGGTTAACACCATCTGATACGGTTACGAGCACTCGTATATGCGCTCCTTCTTTTGCCGCTGTCTGCCGATAGCACAGCTCTCCACTATTTTGTATGTGACACCTATCCCCATTGATGTACAACTAGGATGAGCATACATGGAAGTCGTGAGTCCATTTGAATTCTAATCTTTTAGAAAACAGAAATTTTTACGCCTTTTTACAAGCGATTTGTGAGGCTGGGAATTAATTTAGTTGTAATGTGTAATGTTGCATAAGCATACTTATTTTAGTTGTTAATTTAAATGCATTTGAGAAAACATTTCTAGTGAAACCAACTAGGCTGCACTATCATATTGATACAATAGTTGGAAAAGTACTAAAATATCACTGTATCTAAATATTATTTAAATCCTTTTTATTATTTATTGGGAAATCAAACTATTCTTGATAACGCTACCGAAACGTTGGAATGAATACAAATTAAAGATTGTGATGTTTTCTCAACAAATAACTTAAAGAATGAAGAATATACCACAGGGAACATACAGAAGATTATATTCAAATCGTTGACGCCTTTTCAATAACTTCAATAACACATTTTATGAAAAAATTAGCAGTGACCGTTGTTGACTTTTTTTCATTTCTATATATATATATATATATATATATATATATATTGTTGCGTTTAGGTATGGTGGATGTGTAATGATGGTTAGCTGTTCTATGGTTATGGTGTAATGTTTATTAGTGAGACAAAAAAGAAGAAAAGACAAGTTATTTATAGTAAAACAAATCTAGTGTTTCAAAGAAAGTTATATATTAATGGTGTGATTTTATATGTTCTTGGAATACATAAGAAATAACATAAAATACATTTATAAATAATGATTATTAAATTCACACGATATTATGTCACCTACACAAATTGCACTTGTTGTGTGACTTCAAACATCAGGTAAGTCTGTTAAGTTTTATCATGTAAAACTATTTAGAAAGTAACAGAAAACCATCTTATGAGTTTAAAACAGTGATGATTTTGAAATGTGTGTTGTATTTTCAAACCTTTTTCAGAGGCTATGTTAATAATTTAATTTACAAAATGAAAATACAACAACACGTATTTCGAAAGCAAATAATACGTACTAATTATATTACAAATAAATAACTAACTAAATTAATAATAAAATTCAAGCCTTTCTTTAAATATTGACCGGCTTTCATCAGCTGTTGAGAAAGTCTCAAAAATGTTAGGTGAATTTACTTAATGTTCATGTTTATCATATACTTCGGCCAAAATATCAAAATTGTACGTACTTAATGGTGAATATTTTGCAAAATATTTTATAGTTGATACCTGTTAATCTTGTGTGTGTGTGTTTTCTTTCAGGTATGCCTCATGATCGTCAAATATTGAGGTTTCAGCTACTGGATAATCTAAATCATTCTTAGATTATGTATGTTAAAATCTGGATTCACAAATTATCATAGGACTAGTAAATTGGTATTAGAAATAATCTATTCTCAGGACTTCATAATCTGCATCTGCTCATTTTCAAGCAAAAACTGAAAAAACCTCTCCTCTTATTTTCAATTTTTTCAACATTCTCCCGTCTCCTAGCAACCAGAGATAATCTTGCAACAATGGAATGGTTTTTTTCTATGATCACCCTACTAGGGTTAAAACCAAACTACTCCGAACAATTCTGTTCCTATTTTATAGAACAGGTAAGTTGATGTCCATTATATTTTGACATTTGTCAAAATATTCAAAAGTTTATTTTTTTTCTTTTAGGATTTTGACCTTTCATAGTTCACTTAAAAAAAATTCACTATTTGTTCAGAAATCCACAATAATCATTTTGGTACCACTTACACATCTTAAAGCTAATTACAAACAATCTAATGAACTAATAAATGTATCACTCATATTCTGGTTTTACTGTACTATTTCTATAAATATGGATTAAACAGACTTAAAATCAACTTATTTACATATCTCTTTGAGTTTTGAATGGAAGAAAGCATCTACCTATAAATATTGAACTTCTTATTTATAAAACAAGTCTCATTATTGTGAATCGATAAGACTTTCATATTAAATAACTTGTTTTACCAAAGATATAACTTGTTATGTGCCAACATTGAGGCTATTCCATAACATTACAATATATATATATATATATATATATATATATATATACATCCCGCTATCTATTGTGCGTCCGTACAAGGAAATGTATTTGTGCGTCCACTAGAAAGACTAAATTTTTGAATATTTTGGTTGCGTATATTTACTCTTTTGTGCATCTAGAATACCACTGTCGGTTTAAATTACTTTATATATACAAAAAAAAATTTGCATTTTTGACATTCCAAAGTACTTCTAGCTCCTCCCAGCCGTAAGTATTTGAACTTCCAACATATACGTTTTTGTCTGATTTGCATTCAATCATACGTCCATGCAAGGTTGCCAAGTTTTTCACATACCTATACACCAATTATTTCAGTGATACACTATTCTGCGTCCGTTCAAAGCAAAACATAATTTGGGAAATTGTAGATTATGTCCATACAGGATAAATCGCGTATGAAAGTGTGTAGTGGTCCAACTGAAGATGTTTTAAAATTTAATGTAGTTAATTAATGAGTATAAATTAAGAAATTATTGGTTGAATTTTTTTCAAGCATTCTCATAAATAAAAACACGATATTATTATTGTGACGCATGTAGAAAAAATTTCTAGAGAATCTTTTTACAATTTTTTATTTATTTCTGTTGTTCATATTTACTCTTACTGCACTACACTGACTAGCCAGTATAAATAAAATGATTCTTTAAGTTAAATGTTGAAATATGTAATATTAGCACTGATTTTTGCTGAAATATTTATTTCGAAAAAAATGTAGATATACAGTGATAAGATTAAATATTATCGTCGACTTTCGAATTTCTTTAAATATCCGTCATTTTGTTGAACCCTTTTCAGGTAATATTCATCCCTTCAATGTTTTTAAATAGCAAAAGGGGTCAAGTAAGTAACACTCCATTTGGAAGGGTATAAATAGAAGATTTAAAAATTAACACATAGGGTATATTTATAGTCAATAATTTACGATCTTTAGACAGTTTAAATTCGTATGTTTTGAACTTCAAGTAACAGCTGAAGCTAAACTGTTCAAAGTTTATTAAAATGGCTTATATTGACCTATATTAATTTTTCAAGCACTATCTAATGCTATAAGAAAAACCATAATACAAAGTGGTCAAAAACTCTAAAACTTTTGATTACCTTGTATTATGTTTCATATTATATCATTATATAGTGCTTAAAATTTAGGACAGGACCATGTATGCATTTTTGATAAAACCGTTCAGCTTCAACTGTCACGAATTTAAATCATTTAATTATTGATTTAAGACCATGTTAATCGGCTTTGTTAAGAAGTTTAATTTGTTTGGCAAAATTTGAATGAGACGTTATTCTGCATATTTTAGAGCAAATGTCAAATGTTTTTGACGTCAGCGTTTTGCGTACGGCTGCCATCTTGAATTTTTTGAAATAGCAACCTAGGTCGAGTGACATATCACAAAGAAGCTTATTTTTTTATTTCCAGAAATAGGAGCAATGTATCGCTTTAATATAAAATATCTTATAGAATATCAGTTTTATTTTTCTAAATTGAATTGTACTGTACTAATGATATGACTTTGTAGGTTTTTAAAATTAAACCAAAATCAATAGTAGTCATTAAAAACGTGAACCACATTTATGTACAAATTGTGAAAACTGATACCAATTTCAAATTAGCATAAAGATTAAATGTAAATTAAGAATAACGGCACATTTATCGGAAAAACAACGAATCGAAATCTTAATGTTAGTTCCCATGACGGAGCAGCTCATATTTTTAACGATTTAAATCCAGAATGCCCTCATATAAGTGGATCTACAGTGACAAGGTTGATAAAAAATACGGATTTGCGCATTAACTTTTCGGAAAGCCTGCCTTATTCTATATTTCCTATCGTCTGGTGTACTTTGTACCCCTGATCTTTAGCATATCCTCTAAAGAACAAATCACTTTATTCAATTCTGGTGATCGTATCGTATTTTAAGAAATATTAATGTACAGGGTTATTCATTATAAATTACCCACCCCCTATCATCGTTATTATTGCGTTTAAAAAAAAGTCTTATATAAAAGTTTTTTGGTTACAGCTGAATTTTGTTAATTTGCTATCAAAAGTTCAGTAGCGTGCAAATTTAAGAGGATACAAAAAATAATAGGGTTTTTTTAAATGGGATACCCTGTATATTTTTACATTTTTGGAATGGTCTTTTTTATGATTTCAAAAGTATATAAGATGTTACCCCTACCTTGTACCGTTTTTGGGTTATTAAATGTTCAAAATCTTAGTTTTAGTAGTAAATATGAAAAAGATAACATTATTAAAGTAAGCTATGAAAATGACAACTAATATGTTTGATAATTGACATTTTTCTGATAAAGTTATTAAAATGGTTTACAGTAAGGAAGAAAAAATCCAAATTTCTACATGTTTTATAGAAAATAACAAAAATAAGCGTGCAGCCCGAAGAGCATATAGGGTGTTGTATCCCAATCGTCAAAAAATACTTTTAAGAATGTTTACCAAATGGTAACCAAATGGTAACAAACCAGGAAGAACAGCTAGATATATTGCTTCATTTCGAAGGTAAACTCATCCATTATAAGTATTTGCCCCGAGTAGACTTTTTTGAAACATTCTAATCTTTTTTAGAAAATTCTCAATGTAGTATACATACTGCGGTTAATCAATTAGGTAAGAGTTATTCTAAAATTCAACGTACTTTAAAAAATAACAACTATAAACCCTATAAAATTTTAGCGGTACAAGTTTTAACAGAGGCTCATAAAAGGAAAAGGCTTGACTTTTGCCGCCAGATGATTCATAAGTTGGATGAAGATCCCGAGTATTTTACAAAAATATTATGGACTGATAAATCAACTTTTTCTGCGGCAGGAGTTTTTAACAGGAAAATCGAAGGTCGTGGGAAAATAAGCATAACAGAAAAATATTAGTGAAACAAATACAAAAATCAGGAAGAAAAACTGTTGGCGTTTGGTGTGGAATTTTTAGAAATAAAATTGTTGGGACTATATATTATGATTATACCTTAACTACTGGAGTTACCTAATTGGAAATACTTATCCCATTGATTGTCGATATGATTTCGATGCAGGATGGCGCACTTCCGCAAAAAATTCCCATTTCTTTGGAGATTTCTAAAAGATATTGTTAATAATAATATTATACAGGTGATTAAAGAAAGGATTCAACTTGAAATTAACGAACTAAATGGAAATAATGAAGTCATCTGCAATGTTATTTTAAATATAAGAAGGCGTTATCGATTATGCATTGACAATAATGGTGGACACATCGAACATCTTCTATAAATTATTTATTTATAAATTCTTTTGAATGAATCTTTGTTTTCTATTTTGTATATATATTTTGTCTTTTTCTTCCTCACTGTAAACCATTTTAATACCTTTATCAGAAAAATGTCAATTATCAAACATATTAGTTGTCATTTTCATGGCTTACTTTAATAATGTTATCTTTTTCATATTTACAGTACCTAACTACTAAAACCAAGATTTTCGACATTTAATAACTCAAAAACGGTATAAGGTAGGGGTAACATATTATATATTTTTGAAATCAGAAAAAAAATAACATTCCAAAAATGTAAAAATATACAGGGTATCCCATTTAAAAAAAAACTATTATTTCTTGTATCCTCTTAAATTTGCACGCTACTCAACTTTTGTAACCAAAAAAGTTTTATATAAGACTTTTTTTTCTAAAAGCAATAATAACGATGATAGGGGGTGAGTAATTTATAATGAATAACCCTGTACAATTTCGTCATTATGACCTATAGGTTTTCATATTAGTTTTAATTATGGTTTTAGTTTTGTAATAACCGTCTTTGAGAAGGGTTGTACCTATTTGTAAAATTTTGGACCATTAGGACTAAACGAGCAAACGATGATTTTAAACGTATTTCGGTATATACCGAAAGAAAATCGCATGTCCTTAAACACACCTTCTTCTAATGCTTACTGTTTGCAAAACAGTGTTGACAGCACTATAGAAAAATGTGCACAAATTACTGGAGTGGGGATATCGACTATTTACAAAGTAATATGTGAACAAAAATCGAATCAGGTTTTAAGCGAACCTAAGGAGAAACCAGGACGAAAAGTAAAGAAAACCAATGAATTTATAAACGACGCAATCAGAAGATACATCCATTCATTTTATATGAAAAATGAAGTACTAACATTAAATAAAATATTTCAATTATTAAAAACTGATGCGAATTTTTCGCTTATAAGTAAAACAACGTTTTGTTGCATTTGCATAAAGAGGTTTTAAGTGTAAGCAACGGAGTAGGAATAGTTGTCTTACTGGAAAACGTATAATCAGATTACCTTCGCGAGATAATGGCAGCAAGACGTTGAGGAAAACAAATTTTTTATCTTGATGAAACTTGGGTTAACGAAGGACGTACCCCTTCTAAGATTTGGCAGGATTTTAATATTAACAGCGGTAAACAGGCGTTTATGGATAATGGTCAACCGGCATTGTAGGTCCTTGTGGTCGCTGTTTGATTATTGGACATATTGGTTCCGCATCTGGTTTTACTGAAAATGGTTTGTTACTATTCACTTCAAAAACTGACGGCGACTATCATAAAGATATGAACGCACAAATGTTAAAATTGGTTTAAGTCATTTTTGGAAAATATACCACCATCACTCATAGCTCTTGATAATAGTGCCCTGCAAGAAAAATGACCAACCTGCTCATGGAGAAACGCTGAATTAATGAAATGGCGACAAAATAAAGGTATATCATTTAATCACAGCGTTACCAAAGCCTGTCTCTATGAGATTGCTAAGGAACATAAGTGAAAATATAAAAAATATGTGATAGATGGACTTGTCAGTGTTTTACGGCTCCCCCCTCACCACTGCGAGTTAAACCCAATAGAGTTGGTTTGGGCAGAAATTAAACAGTTCGGTGCGAGAAACAATATTACATACAAATTAGAATATGTAAAAAAATTACTATTAAGTCACGTTGAAAAAATTGAAAATGGTGTGGAATATGGATCATAATGTTATTAAAAGTGTGAAAGTAAATCCTTTAATTATTAATGTAGATAGTTCTAACACAAGTGATAGTGAATCAAGTACAAGTGACACTGATAACGATGACGACCAGTAACTTTCTGCTTATATAACTAACATATTTCGTCAATTTTGAGTAAAACTCCGATAAACGCCTGTTAGTTAGGGAATTATTAAATTCCAATACTTTATGTACTTGTTGGAATAAACTATAGAAGAAAATCACAGGCGTATGGCTGTAACTGATTAATTTCAAAATGAGCAGTTTAAAGTATACATGGGCATTGAACTCATTACGATTTTCAGGAACAAGTGCAAGTACAACCTTATATCATTGCAATAGAGAAATCAAGCAGAATTCAAATTAGAAGTAGAATACAGGGTGTCTTAATGATAACAATAACGAAAATTTCATTTTTTATAGTAGTATTCCATTTATTAAAGAAATAATTCCAAAAATACAAAAGATTTTAAAAGAAGAAAAAAACATAAAAATTGCTAATAAACCTATAAAAACTATTTTCAGTAAAACTAAAGATGAAGTGAAAACTGATGAACAAACTAATATAATATATGAAATAAAATGTAATAATTGTGATAATAAATATATAGGCCAAAGTAAAAGAAGACTAAAAGACCGCATTGTATCTCATAAAAGTGATATAAGACTAGGAAAAGAATCATGTGCATTAGCAAATCATTGTATAAATAATGGACATATTGCAGATTTCGAAAACACAAAAATATTAGACCGTGAAAAAAATCAATACAAACGTTGCTTTTTAGAAATGATACATATACACAATGAACCTTTGTCTATGAATAAAAATACAGAAATTCAAAACTTAAGTACTATTTATGCTAATATTTTAAATTTTGAACAAGAAAATAAAACAAACAACGATTTTACAAAAAAATTTACTTTAAATTCATTTTAATTTTAAAAAAATCTTCATATATCTACAAAATTATCCATAAATGTTATTAATTAATAATCCCTAAAATATTTCTCTATAAATTAATATTTTTAAATAATAAAATATCTAAATTGAACGAATCAATATTAAAGTTGACTATTTAATACATAGACAAGAGACATAATGTATTATTAGAAAAAAATTAATAAATATCAAAGTCATCTCTTGTCTCATAAGTGACATATGTCTTAAAATATTATATAATGTTATATGAAGGTTTCAAGATTTTTTATATTTTTTACATTATTCCTTTTCATTTAAATCTCAAAAAAGGTAATACTAATTTAATATTTTTCAACTAATTCATAAAGATGTTGTTATTTTATTTATGTAAAGAAAATAGGTTTTCTTTAATATATTTTTTTTAATTTAGCACTTGCGTGACTGTTGGTAAAATGTCAAACTTTTTAGTCTGTCATTATTAGAATATTGTGTCAAGAAAAAGGCCATAAAAAAGTAAACTTTTGTTGGAATATATATTAGAATTGATGGAAAAATAAACTTTGAATGTCGTTTCTTTGTTTTCAGGTAAAGTTGTACAATAGTGTACTAAATAAGATGTTTTTTTTTTATAAAAAATTAACAAAATAAATCTTTGTTTCCAGAAGCGACACATTCGTTTATTTTATCCTAAACTAGAAGAAATAGTCTTATAAAACGACATTTTTGTTTATTGAAATACGTAAATGAAGAAAACTATGGAACAGCTACGTTTTGAATTTACAATATTGCCGGCGAGTGATGGGAAATCAAACATCTATTGTATAACTTCAATAACAACAAAAGATGAGAAAGTGTTTGCTATACCAGAACTACAGTCTGCTAGTCTTCATAAAGAGTTGATAAAGACAGCTGCGTATAATAAAGTGAAAAATAGTTTAAAAAGAAGACATCAGATACGAAAAGTTTGGATAACAATGACAGATGAACTAAGTAAAATCTACATAGATGAAGATAGTAATTTACAATTTGGAGAGAAATATCTAGAAGAAATTGAACAAAAGCAAGTATTTGGAGGATTAGGAAAAGTCACAGACTCATTGGAAAAAGTATTTGAAAAATTAACTGAGAACACAAAAGATTTCAAAAAACAGAATTTAAAGTACATTGCAGAGAAGTTTGTAATTGAAAAATTTACAAGTAAAAAGTCAAATCCAAGCCAATGGATTGATATTTTTGAAAGGGAATGTTCACGCTTTGATATTATAGAAGATGTGAAGAAAATTGAAATACTCAGACTATTCATGGATAAAAGTTGTGTTGATTGGTACAGTTCTATGATTATAAAATTTACTCTAAACTCAGATTGGACAACATGGAAAAATAAGTTCTGTGAATCATTTGCAAATCAAGGTTGGAACCAAGTAACTTACGCTCTATTATTCAAATACAAGGATGGTTCGTTGGTGGACTATGCTATAAAAAAGGAAAAACTTATACTGGATATGAGGAGATCAATAGATACAGGTACACTTGTGGATGTTATTGCGGCAGGTTTGCCAAGGATAGTACTGGAGAAGATAAATAGAGAAGCATTGAAGGATACGGTGGATTTATTCAATGAAGTGAGAAAGTATGAACATTTGGTAAATAAAAATAGGACTGGGGCCTACAGAAAATATGAAAATCAAAAAATAAATAACAAAAATGAAGAATATACACCATGCAAAACATGCGAAAAGTTAAATAAAGGTACTCGTTACCATCCTGAGGCTGCATGCTGGTTTAAGGTTAAAGATGATGATAGAAGACCTATAAGACATGTAAACAATTAATTAATTGAAGCAGAGTTAAATGAAACAGAACAAAAAAACTAATAGTGACACCATTAATAAAAGTCAAACTACTATTAAACGATAAATTGGAAATAAATGGAGTATATGATTCAGGTTCGAATGTTTCTCTCATTAATTCTAAATTATTAAAATTAAAAAACAAGAAAAATAGTTTAAATGAAGAAAATTTAATTACAATTAATGGTGTTAAAAAGACAAGTGGTTTGACAAATATAAAGATAAAAATTTTCGAAAAAGAAGAAAATGTGGATGTTTACATAATTGATGAACCAAATTTCAGATATGAGTTTTTAATAGGATTAGATATAATGAAGAAATACAATCTTATACAAGATGAGGAGTTAAAAATAACACAAAAACAAAACTTACATGTAGAGACTATAAAAAAAGAGGAAGATATAAGTAAAGAGAATGGCGAGGATAACAGATATGAAAAAAAATACGAAATAAATTTCAATGAACATATAAAAGAATTTGAAATAAAAGTTAACCATTTAGATGAAAAGAAAAGGGAAGAGATTAATAAACTAATACAAAAATATAAATCAGTATTTGGAAAAGACAAGTATGATGTAGGAAGAGTTAAAGAATATGAAGCAAGAATAGATTTATTAGTGGATAAATACTGCAGCAAAAGACCATACAGATGTACTATAGAAGACAAAGAAGAGATAGCGGAGCAGATAGCAAAATTATTAGATAATAAACTTATCGAAGAGTCTTACAGTCCATTTGCAGCGCCGGTAACTTTGGCATTTAAGAAAGAAGAAAATAAAAGGTCGAGACTATGTATAGATTTCAGGGACTTAAATAAGATAATAGTACCACAGGCTCAACCGTTCCCATTGATTGAAGACCTTATGATAAAGACAAGAAATTGCAATTATTTTACAAGCTTAGACATAAACTCAGCTTTTTGGTCTATACCTCTAAGAGTAGAAGACAGGAAGAAGACAGGATTTGTAACACAAGAAGGACACTTTCAATGGACTTGTCTACCATTCGGTTTGAAGACATCACCAGCAATATTTCAGAGAATATTGAGTAATATACTTCGAAAATATAAACTTACCGATTTTACTGTGAATTACATAGATGATATCCTGATATTTTCAAAATCATTTGAAGAACACATAAATCACTTGAAACAGTTGCTAGAAGCAATTTTAACAGAAGGATTTCGATTAAAATTTACAAAATGTACATTTGCATCAGATTCAGTCAAGTACCTAGGACATATTATTCAAAATAATTCGATAAAACCAGTGAAGAATAATCTAGTTTCGATAAGGAATTTCCCAGTGCCGGAAACTCAGAAGAATGTTAGACAATTATTAGGAAAAATAAATTTTTACCATGAATACATACCAAGAGGCGCAATAATATTAGACCCACTACATAACTTACTTAGAAAAAATCAGAGATTAATTTGGTCTGAAGAATGTCAAAAAGCATTTGAAAAAATTAAGAGCCTCTTATGTTCACAACCAATACTAGAAATATTTGATCAAGATCTACCAATAAACATTTATACCGATGGATCGCTAGAGGGCGTCGGAGCAGTATTGAAACAGATACAAAAAGATGGCAAAGAAAAACCCGTGGCTTACTTTTCAAAAAAACTAAATGGAGCACAAAAGAAAAAAAAAGCTATATACTTAGAATGTTTGGCCATCAAAGAAGCACTGAGATATTGGCAATCAAAAAATAAATAACAAAAATGAAGAATATACACCATGCAAAACATGCGAAAAGTTGAATAAAGGTACTCGTTACCATCCTGAGGCTGCATGCTGGTTTAAGGTTAAAGATGATGATAGAAGACCTATAAGACATGTAAACAATTCATTAATTGAAGCAGAGTTAAATGAAACAGAACAAAAAAACTAATAGTGACACCATTAATAAAAGTCAAACTACTATTAAACGATAAATTGGAAATAAATGGAGTATATGATTCAGGTTCGAATGTTTCTCTCATTAATTCTAAATTATTAAAATTAAAAAACAAGAAAAATAGTTTAAATGAAGAAAATTTAATTACAATTAATGGTGTTAAAAAGACAAGTGGTTTGACAAATATAAAGATGAAAATTTTCGAAAAAGAAGAAAATGTGGATGTTTACATAATTGATGAACCAAATTTCAGATATGAGTTTTTAATAGGATTAGATATAATGAAGAAATACAATCTTATACAAGATGAGGAGTTAAAAATAACACAAAAACAAAACTTACATGTAGAGACTATAAAAAAAGAGGAAGATATAAGTAAAGAGAATGGCGAGGATAACAGATATGAAAAAAAATACGAAATAAATTTCAATGAACATATAAAAGAATTTGAAATAAAAGTTAACCATTTAGATGAAAAGAAAAGGGAAGAGATTAATAAACTAATACAAAAATATAAATCAGTATTTGGTTGGTTAATAGGTAAATCATTTACTGTTTACTCAGACCACAAACCACTAGAGAATATGAACTTAAAAGCAAGAACAGATGAAGAGCTGGGTGATCTGACTTATTACCTTTCACAGTACGACTTTAAAATTAAATATTCCCTGGGCAAAGAAAATGTAGAAGCAGACTGTTTAAGTCGAAATCCTGTATTGGAACCAGAAGAAAATATAGATGAACAATTAAAAACAGTGAACTTAATTAATTTGGAAGATATTATAATAGATCAGAATAAAAATGAGGAAATACAGAGAAACAAAAACAAAATAATTGAGAAACATAATTTATACTACAAAAAAATAAGAAACAAAGAGAAAATAATAATAACGGAAGAATTCAGTATTGGACTTATAAAACAAATACATGAGGACTTGTGCCACATTGGAGTTGGTCAAATGCTAAGGACTATTAGTTCACTATATATAACAAAGAATTTAACAAAAAATATAAAAAACGGTTGTAGAAGCTGTGAAACTTGCATAAAAAACAAAACAAGAGGACAGGACAAATATGGAATGATGTCACATTTAGGCCCGGCCACTAGACCTTTTGAAATAGTATCAATAGACACAATTGGCGGTTTTGGTGGTTCGAGATCAACAAAGTAATACCTACATCTTTTAGTAGACCACTTCACTAGGTACGCATTTATTATAACATCAAAAACCCAGAGTGCACATGATTTTAAAAAGCTAATAAATAAAGTCACCGAAACGGAAGAGATAGGAATGCTCCTCACCGACCAGTATCCTGGAATTAATTCAAAAGAATTCAAAAAATTTCTTAGTGACAATCAAATAACAATGATATTTACAGCAGTGAACGCACCTTTTTCAAATGGCCTAAATGAAAGGTTGAACCAAACACTAGTTAACAAGATTAGGTGCAGAATAAATGGATGTGGAAAAAAAAGCATGGACTACAATAGCACATGAATGTGTAGAAAAATACAATCAGACTAATCACTCGGTAACCGGCTATGCACCTTGCTATTTGTTATATGGGACAGCCGTTACGATATTACCTAATGAGTTGCGCCAAGAATATATACACAGTGTCTTGATTAATAGTACCATGACTTGTCACTTAATCATGATCCTATTAAAGAAGGAAGTCATATATATATTATCTATTCGCAATTGTTAAAAAGACACAGTTGTGAGACAATTTACTCTCACTAATTACCTCACTAAAACATCAAGATAACAATAGCAAATGTAGTATGTACAAAACAAGCCTGTTATAACTTATTAGGTAGATGTTTATCGTTATAAATCTGAAATACCAACAATTCTACTATTATTATGGTGATTGTCTAATGAAAGAAGATATGCATAAGTGTGATTTACATGGTTGCTTTCTCTTTTTTTGTTCAATGAATTTTCATCTAGAGCGGTCTCAAACATTTCTAGGCAGGATCTTTTATGATAATTGGATTCTGAATGTATAACCTTGATGTTATATATATATATATATATATATATATCCTTCTATCGTTAAAGCGTCCATACATTCTGAAATCGCATTCAATAGAGCGTCCAAGTGCATACAGCGTCCGTATACGGACGCTCTATGCACACCCCTTGTAATAATTTGTCCAGGGACTTGAAATTACGTCACGAACCTACCAACAAAATTTTTGGGGGACGCTTTTTTGATCATGAAATGAACGAAAATATACGGTTCCCGAATATATTAAGTTCGCGCAACTCTCCGGCAGAGACGCTAGGAGTATTAAGTTGTATATAGAGTATACATTTTATCTTGATAGTTATTCGCGCTTAGAGCGTCCCGAGATTTGACAACACTGCCGTTTCAGTAGAACGTTGAATTGCTTATATTGTTGAATGCAACAGTTAGAAAAATACATTTCTGGTACATTACTCAACTCTGAGTATTCTCTCAAATACATGCTCTCGTCTTTAGAGCGTCACGTCAACCACTCTCCTCTAATAGCGCCAAATTAAGAAAGTCCGATACATTAACGTGAGTAAAGGTTTAGATATGAGGTAGGAAGGTCAGTGAGCTGGCGCATTTCTTTATTAATAGTATTCTACAGTGAACGGCTAAATTATGGAATATTATTATTATTTCGAGAACCGTCGAGTTTTAAGGGAAATCCCGAAACAGGTCGATTTTTGTTGTAAAATACCCATGTTATAACGTACATGGAGTAGGGATGACGTCACCGGTGTAGGTGTAGTGACGTAATCGTTAATTTTTTTAAATATAAATCGGTATAATGTGACACCTCATTTGAACGAGAATTTAATTCCTTATTTAACGACATTACATTTTCAACTAAAATATTTTTTTAAGAGTACGAAATCAATTTTTTTAATTTAAATTCAACCAAATTTCAACTAATGATTTAATTAATAATGTACTTTAAAGTAACCAAATTATGCATAACAATTATTTTAAATTAAATGTACGAACTGCCATCCATCGGTTTCTTGACAATATGCGAATGTACGGACACATTCATCAAGTACATTGCGGATGACTTCTGGAGTAACTAGACTCTTTTCATGCCTAATTCTATCTTTCAAGTCCTGTAAGTTTTGGGGTCTATTGACATAAACTTTTGATTTTATGTAACCCCACAGGAAAAAATCTAGAGGTGTTAGATCTGGCGACCTTTCTGGCCACTCTATAAAACCTCGACTTCTGATCCACCTCCCGGGAAAGTAATCATTTAAAAATTGACGTACTTCACGTGCGTAATGCGGAGGGGATCCATCTTGTTGAAACCAGATATTTTCACTAGGTAAATTTGGATTATTGGCATTTGGATACATGTTAGCAAGGACAGGTATAAGTTGATTTCTCAAAAAAGTTAAATAGCGTCTTCCTGTTAGATTTTCTTCAAAGAAAAAAGGGCCAATGATTCTGTCATTGATGATCCCTGCCCATAGGTTTGTTCCAACCACAAATCACAAACTGATTTCCAACTATTTTCAAATCGTTTTCAACGCGCATGTCTATCAAATAATCTGATCCCTGATCAATTTATGTTTTTGGTTGGAACATCTTACAACTTCAGTCTGTACTGTACATGCGCTTGTGTTGGCATCGTTAATCAGCTGATCCAAAGGCTTACACGATTTTTATTATGATCAAAATTAGGAATAAAACCAAGCTTTTTAATTATATCTAAATACAAACACAATTCACACTTTAAAAGTTCTAGTTTTAATTATATCTAAATACAAACACAATTCACACTTTAAAAGTTCTAGTTTTAATTATATCTAAATACAAACACAATTCACACTTTAAAAGTTCTAGTTTTAATTATATCTAAATACAAACACAATTCACACTTTAAAAGTTCTAGTTTCAATTATATCTAAATACAAACACAATTCACACTTTAAGGTTATGCTGCAATTCAATGAAACAGTGAAAGAAACTGTAAAATAAAAACACAGCGATTCGCATACGCCAGATTAGTGGTCAGAAGAAAATCCGTAAACCGTTCTGATAGTTTTCAAACCGTTTTAAATTTTGGTTGGAACAAGAAACTGATCGTTAACTAATCGTTTGTATGTCTGGTTGGAACGTATTTAAGTTACTGCGCAGAATCCTGACGGTTTCTGACGCTGGTTGGAACAAACCTCATACATTCACTTTCTGAGGATATTGCGTGTGTGCCTTAGTCATCCAATACGGGTTTTCTTGACTCCAATATCTGCAATTTTGACGATTTACGGTACCATGTATAAAAAATGTTGCTTCATCGGAAAAAAGGATTTGATTGATGAAAAGTGGATTGGGGATACATAAATCCTGAATAATTTCAGAAAATTGAAGCCGGCGATCGGGATCGTCGTCGTTTAACTCCTGATGTAGTTGAATTTTGTAGGGATGGTATTTTTCTTTTTCTTAAATATGTAATACCGATCTTTGGGAAACTCCAGCATATTCACCCATTTGTGTTGAACTACTGTGAGGATTGTCATGTACATTTAATAAAATATCAAGTTTCACATTGTCTTCAATTTTAGGACGCCCTGCGTTTGGAATCTGTTTAACGTGCCTAGTTTCTCCAAACTTTACTTACTGTTGATTGGCTGATGGGTCTGACGGGATATTTTGCGTTGAATAAATTGCATACCTCGTTCTGTGTTCTTTTTTTTATCTCCGCATCCGCTAAGGATTAATATTTCTATGCGTTGTGATTCATTTAGGTGAGCCATAATTCACTATTCAAAAGTAAAAATTACAATTGACAACTGATAACAATTCACAAAATCAAAACATTTACGACAATAAATATTACAGTAATTATGCCACTATCACTTGCTTGAATTACATATGACAAAAAGTTTCAGTGTTTATGAGAGAACTTTTCGTGTCCATTATTATTTTTACTTATTTTTGCTTTTTTAAGTATTTCAGAAAGTCATGGATTCAAGCATTAATTGTAATTTGATTGAATTTAAATTAAAAAAAATTGTTTTCGTACCATTAAAAAAATATTTTAGTTAAAAACGTAATGTCGTTAAATAGATAATTAAATTCTCGTTCAAATGAGGTGTCACATTATACCGATTTCTATTTAAAAAAATTAACGATTACGTCATTACACCTACACCGGTTACGTCATCCCTACTCCATGTACGTTATAACATGGGCATTGTACAACAAAAATCGACCTGTTTCGGGATTTCCCTTAAAACTCGACGGTTCTCGGAACAATGATAATATTCCATAATTTAGACGTTCACTGTATAATTAATTATTGAGTAGGGCATTATATACAAACTATTCTCGGTCATCTAAAAGACAAGTATAATGTCAATATTATATTATGTTGACTACCCCTAAATTTATTTGGAAGCTAAAACGTGTTAAAGAAACCCACTTTAATTAGGTTATAAATCTAGATTTTATTGTTTTAATACCTAGTAAGTAGTAATTATAAAACAATGTCAAATATGGGACAAATAAAAAGTAAATTTTTACAGAATACAAAAAAAAGTTTTCTACTATAAAATCTACATATACACAGAGAAACTTAAAAGTCCTACAATAGGTACTACAAAGTTATTCAGATTGAAAAAAAATCCTGCAGGGATACAAAAATCAAAATCATTCGAATTTAATGAACTACAGCCTTCATCTCTTACTTCTTTGTGCGTTTCCATTGCATGTACTTGTACGTATTCTTCGATCATAAAAATATTTAGTTTTCTTAAAAAAAAAGAGTTAGCACGTTGTATGCAGATGGTCAATGGACGCCGTAAACGCGAAACAATATACGCAAATTATACATGAAACAATATGAATGAATCTCTTTTTCATTTAAAATCGAAGTCCCAAGTTACTTCCCAGATCTTAATTTCTTAGATACGTTCCTGTATATAGGGTGCGTCCAAGTAACGCATAAATTTATTATAAGCTAAATAAAAAGTACTATTAAAAATTCCCCAAATAGGTCAGTTTTTGATTTTAAATTACCAAAATAAACAAAAGAAAATTTACAATAAATGTTCAGCTTGTTCATCATTGACCAGTAGACATGACTTAACCGGACATTAAGGTCTACTCTAACACTTTGTAGCATAGATGGTGTTATGTTCCGCATTTATTCCTGCCTCGGTCTTATAGCTCTCGAATAGTTGAAAGAAATTAAAAAAATTTGCAAAATATACTTTTAAACAATAAAAATATATATACAGGGTGGTCCGTAAGTAATGGTCCAAAGTGAAATGGAAGATTCTTGGCTTGAAAATATTACAATCTGACGCAACTTGCTTCAATAAAATATTGATAATAAAAAAGATACAGGGAGGCAAAGTTGAAATGTCAAAAATGTTTTTTCACAGTAAATTGAAAGATTTTGGATATACAAACGTAAAAATTTGATGATAGGGGTTTTAGTTCCTGAGAAATCATAATATCATATCCGTTTTGATGTATTTTTTAGAGGGAGCCACATGAGCTACGTTCTTGGTGTAACTGTGCACTTAACTTTTTTATCGTTAACACTATCTCGCTTTTCATTGAAAAATATTAAAATGACATCATTTTTGTGAAAAAAATGTATACCTATCATAAGTCTCAAAGGTTGCTAGTTTTCAAGATATTCGCATCTTAAAAACCCTCTACGTAATTTGCATTTTATTTATTAGTACTTTGACATATTAATAAAGCAACCATTATGAACTCAATAACTTTTAATCAAGAGAAAAAAGAAAAATTTATTGAAAAATACAACAACAAAATTTAAATATTATTTCACAGTAATTGTTCAATATGTCCGCCATTCATCTCGATACATTTATCCATGCGTTTCATGAAAGATCGCCTAATATTAAATAATGTCATTGGCGTAAAAAAATTTGTTGCTGCTCTGATTTCTTGCCAAAGTTGAACTCGACTATTTATAGGGTTTCTGTGAACTATTTCCCTCATTGTGCCCCATAAACTGAAATCCAAAGGGTTATATTCTGGACTGCGTGTTGGCCAAGGAAAGGGACTACCACGACCAATCCAGCTTTCAGGAAACAAGGTGTTTAAATAGTTTCGTACTTCAAGAGTGTAATGAGATTAACTGTCAAAACACGAATGATTAACTTGTTGACATCGGCACCTACTATGTTAATTCTTGTGATGATAAATTTGCTGACATCAGCGCCTACTAACGCTATTATTTGCATCGTTCACTAACTAACGACGTTAGTTAGTGTACGGTGTTATTTGTGCTAATAAATAAAATAATAATTATGTAGGGGGTTTTTAAAATGCGAAAACTATTAATTTTTGAGACTAATGATACATATTTATTTTTGTCGCAAATGATGTAGTTTTAATATTTTTCAATAAAAAGAGAGATAGCGTTAACGATGAAAAAGTTAAGCGCACAGTTACACCAACAACTTAGCTCATTAGGCGCCCTCTAGGAAATACATCAAAACGGATATCATATTACGATTTCTCATGCCTTAAAACCCCCATCTCTTAATTTTCACGTTTGTATATCCAAAATCTTTCAATTTACTGAGAAAAAACATCTTTTACATTCAAACTTTGCCACCCTGTATCTTTTCTATTATCAATATTTGATTAAAGCAAGTTGCAAGAAATTGTAATATTTTCAGGCCAAAAATCTCCCATTTCACTTTGGACCATTGCTTACGGACCACCCTGTATATAATACTTCATTTGGAATGGCAAATCAGCAAGAACCAACTGAAAGACTCATTGGAAAACCAACAACAGGTTGATATGACATAATTTCATTAGATTAATAACAAAAAATTCAATTTTTTTTAACAACAGAAATATTAGTACAAGGGTCAAAAGTTATTCCTTTTCCTATACACAATATTGATGTATGAAACATAAAAGTAGCCAATATCGCCAAGAGGCAGATTTTATAAGTATTCATGAATATATAGGATGTTCCAAAATTGATTGAAGAACCCAACTAAACCCAAGTAAATATAGGGACATCCATTCTTTTTTAAATAATCAATTGTTTTAGCTGAAAAATCTTTGAAGTTAAAAAAGTGATTTTCAACACCCTGGAATTTAGAAACTATAACCATTTGACTCCAAGTGCTATAGTTTTTCGAAATCAGCTCTTCGAAGAGAATCGAAAGATATTAAGAAATACAGGGTGTTACATAAAAAATATGTGTTTGTTTCGTCACTGAATTTTGGAGCAGACTGTATGTATGAATATTTTTAAAATCTGGTCCTTGACGATATCTACTTACTTCTTTTGTTAATGTTGTTGTTTCGTGGCACTAAGGATAAACGTGATATCTAGCTCCGACTGATGTATTAGAATATTATTTGAACCAGTTGATGTACCCAGATGACTTCACCTTATGCACGAGGCTATTAGTTTTCACCCAAAATTTGTTTTCTAATACTTTACTTGAAAAAAACTTAGAAAACATTTTTTTAATAACAAAAATTTCATAACACTACTACAAGAAATGGATTCCGCGTATTAAAATACATGATACTGCATAATTTTTTCCATACATTCAATATAAACCAAAATTTACAATTTTTGGGTCAGGACTGCAAAATGTTTAACATGCATCTCAATTACTTACTACATTTGAATTCTTTCATTTTATATTGTAGATAATATACAGGATTAAAGCTGAAGGAAATTTCCAAAAAAAATTTGATTCCGATTTCGGAGAAATTTTGTATAGGAGGTTTTTTGATACGAAGATTCCAACAAATTTGTCAGTTATTCATTAAAAAAATTATTTCGGGTGGAAAATTGAGAAAACTGCATGAAAATGGAATTTTCCGAAAAACTGTAAATCAGATTTTAATCATTTACGAACTTAGCCTCAGTTTTTATGTTCTGAACCTACTTATAAAATTTCATTGAAAAATTCGGTAGTGTTTTTGAGTTATCGTGTTGACAACTGACCGACCGACATTTTTTAAAAATGGGTTTTTTGGACTAATATGAAACGTGTAAATCCATTCGAATCTCGAAACGTCAAAATCACTCCATCACATCACTTCCCTTATAGTATTTTCCCGTAACCCACAATTTTAAGGAAATAAATTATTTATCTACGCAGGAAAAATATTAGTTCTCAACTAGGGTTAAACTTTTCACCGACAATACTCGTGTCCTGAATGATCACAAATGTCACAAAAAATCACATTTTTTGTAACTGCCTACATAAATAGCTATTCTTCAACTAGTACCTAACAAACACCATATAAAATAATAACTATCATGTAATTCTGAAATTAATGCAATTTTGTGAAGAAATTGTCCATTCGAAGATTTATTTAAGTTCACTGTCTTCAATATTTTGAGTATTTGTAACTTGTTAAATGAATACCTCTGAAATTTCATTGCAATAACATATTATAGTTCCCTCCTACTTACAATAACCACATTATATCTTATTTGTCCTCCTATTTTCTGTAAATAGCAGATATGTACTTACTGCGGCAACAACGCAATAACAAAATTGACGCCCTAAAGGCTATCATATATACGTAATGCTGAATATAAGAGACGCCCAATTGTCCATCGACTGAAAGGGCGCCATAATGTTATGAAAATATACAGCAATGTTGTGTTTTCCGTGCCAAAGTCCTTTTTTCCATTTATTTTAACCATCCTTTATCTATATTAAAAAGTATTCACCTCAATTAACACTATATCTGCAGAAAACGACGTCGGACGCTATAAAGCACATTTTTGTCTGGACGCTCTAACGATAGAAGGATGTATATATATTGTATTGATATATTATAGCCCGTTCAGTACAAAAGCCGTTGCACGTCACATCTGTCATAACTCGACTATGTTGCCAAGCCCTTGAAATAGTATGAGAATCTAGTAAATATCGAATAAAGTTTATCAAATATTCTTCTTTTTATTTGGCTATAGGTTAGGTTTAGTTATTGAAGGTTATTGTGTGCAAACAAACTTCGACTTATTTCAATTACATATAAAACAATATAAAACTTTTATTCGTATGTTAACAGTAGGTACAGCACTAACTAAGAAATTTTTATTTTAAAAACTATGGAATTATTTCTAGCACTAAAAAGGTATGTATAAAATATTTAAAAGTTTTGTTTGTATGCTTATACCACAACGCTGAATTAGTTAGAAATTATTTAAGTATTTGAAATGTATATATATATGAAATATATAGTATTAAGAAAAAAATATAAAGTGGTCAATTATTATTTGTTCTAAAATATTTTATCAAAATTAAATATAAATTATCTAATATAATTTTTAGGTTACAATAGCAATTACCTACAAGTTGGCTTCTAGAATGTTGTCACTACAATATGAAAGGCTGATGTAAGATTCTGATAACCTAGATAACTTTTTTAAGGTCATTTTGTTTTATATTTTGGTGAAATAAATCTTCATACTGATATATTTATCACAACAAAAGAAAATTGTGCAGCAAGCACCACCACAGCTCAGAAAAGAAGAGCGAATACATTTCAGTCTCTGATTGAAGGTACATACGAATTATTGACTACATTGTGTAAGTGAATTCTAGCATAATATATTCAACACTCAGTACAATAGTTTGTATAATAATTCCAAGGCTTAATTATTAATTGACTAGTAAACATCACCTTGAGTTATTACAACAAAGTAGACGTGCCGAGGGAGACTATACATAGATATTTGTTAGAATACATGTGGTTCCTTTTATATATAAACTTGATGAGTCAAACTCTGCCCTAATTGTGGCCAGTCGTTATGTTTTGGGACACTACTTGAATTATGTGTATGTAGATAATACGAGTAAACAATAAAATAATTTATATTATAATGGTTTTATATTGGAAGCAGCTTATCCTATAGCCAGAACTTATTAAAATTGTTATAAATACATATTATTTTATTGGTGATTCACTTATCATTTTCCCATATATCCAAATCAATATTCACTATTTTCTTTTAGCTTGCCAACCTCTACTGCAACTGAGAGTGTTGCTAATAGAACGATTAATCAGATGAGCTACCTTTCAATTCAAAAACAACTATTAAATTAATTTTTTGTAGTTTTTGTAAAACCCTGTATTATACACGTTTTTTTTTAGAAAATGCTTCCTGAATTAGTTATCTTACATATCATGAATGAAATAAATTAATAAATAATGCCACCACAACTCTTACGATTGTTTTATTAAAAATATACATTGTAAATATATAAATTAGTTACACAAGACAGATTATAACAATACTAGTTTGTTAATTTTTTTTTCAAACAATGTTGAACAAAAATTCTCAAATGGAATAAAAATTTTTTTTTTAAATATATCAATTCTAACCCGCCCCTTCCAGAATGCATTGAAAGCGATGCATTCCGGGAAAAGCTTCCTCCACCCCCCATCTCATCTCCCGATTCTATCAGTTGGCCCTCCCTTATTTTGAATCTCCTCCAGTTGATCTTCTTGACTTGTTTTTTCTGTCAGCGATACTTGTTAGCTTCCTAGGTATCTACAAAATTTCTGTTAGTACATCACCATGCATAGTAAAAAACATAAACATACATCAACTAGATAATATTTGTTTCTTGCTTGCATGAACTTCGTTTTCAATAACTGCTGGTTCAATGTTACCATCAAAAATTATTTGTTTTACATAACCACTTTCAAATGAATTCCTATCTCTTCATTTTCGAACTGCCCTACTATCATAGAAAATTTGATTAGGTGATTTGTTGCCATGATCTAAAAGATTGATTGTGTTATAAACTATAAAAATATTTTAAAATTAGAAAAGATTTTTAAATGATTGTGAATATATCTTGTTCATACCTTTTTAAACATTATGGTAGCATCTAAAATTAAATCATTATTCATCTCATTCTACATATGATTCATCATCAGTTGATTCAACATCAGTGGTATCACTATCATCACCAGTATCAGTAATGATTGGAGCAATTTCCAATCTTTCTAATATCCTTTCTCTGTTGCACCAACTGTTAATTTCTTTTTCGCTATGTTGTTTAGACTTTTTCCACACATCTTGATTAATACTGTGTAGGGCTTCTGACCACATATTTAAACAGGACGTTTCACTTTTGTCATCTCTACCAATATGTCTGTTGTAATATTGCTTGGCAATACCCCATATTAACTCAATCGGATTGAAAATGCAATGGTAGGGAGGAAGACGTAATACTTTGTGACCATACTGTTCTGCCAAATCATCCACAATGTATTTTGTTGGGGGTTTGTTTCTGAAAAAAAAAACATTGAATAAGTAGTATTTTTTACAAAACAAACTTTGTTCCTTACTGTATGACTTTCTTGTCAAATATATTCATTTATTCATTCATTCATTCTTCGTTGAATGGTCACTGTTTTTGAAAAATATTTTTCAAAACTTAGTTCGTAAAGCGTAGAATAATATAATTTATTCTTTGATATCTGTTGGCAACACGCTTTACTAAATACAACAATTTTACAGGAAACTGTAATAATTCTTTATATTCATTTAAATTTATAAAAATGTAACATTAAAATTAAAACAATTTTCATTGACTGTACTACTCATCCCTATTAGGTACAATTCAGTATTAATAATATAATATCAAGTATTAATATTTTTAAATGTATTTAACCAATTGTGGTGCATTCCTACATAAAAATTGCTGTATCGCTGTTCAAAAACATTTTGTACTTACAGGGCTACAATTTGAAGAAGCTCAGCTTTAAACATTTGTTCATTGAATTCTATATTGTGTGTCACTAACCAGTCTTGAATATCAGATTTTTTCCATGAAATGTTTGGGCATATATCTAATAGCATACTATGATATGGTGCATTATCCATAATAATAATTGACGGTTCAGTTAGATTTAATAGTAATTGGTTTTTAAACCATTTCAAAAAATTTTCTTGATTCATTTCCCCATGATAGTCACTTGATTGAGTTTTAGATGAAAATATATTTTCTGCCCCATTAATAAACCCATCTTCATTCCCAGCATGAAGTACAATATATCTATAATAAAAATAATTTCACATACCAATTTTTTTACATACATTTTCATAACATACCTTTTACCATCCACTTTTGTAGTTTTGACACTCCTTTTATCTGGATCTTGCCATGAACGACCTACTGTACCATTTTGGAAAATCCATGTTTCATCAATAAAAACAAATTTATACAGAGCAGTTTCTTTTTCTTGTATGTGTTTTCTTAAAAATTCAACCCTTTTCACTGCTGTATGTGAAAGTTCCATAAGTCCTCTGCGTGGATCATCTTTTTTCCATTTAAAACCAATGTCTTTTAGTAAGCAGCTCAGAGACACTTTACATCCATTGAATAATTGTTTGTCTTTCAATTTTTCTAGTAATGTGCCTAAAGTTACATGTCGATCTGTAAATAAATTTTCAGGTATACTTATTGCTGAGCATTAAGAACAATAGGACAGAATAGATCTTTTAGGTCTCAGTGAATTTTACCCCAATATACATACATACATTGAGTATGAACAATAAAACACAATATAATGAAAAAAGTTAATTAGATATAACAAAGTGAATATAAAAATTATATTAATATCTTATACATTATTACACATATTAAAGTTATACTTACGTTTTTTTTTAGGCGACTTTAAACGTTGATCACTCTTCACGGCTTGTGAAATATTACTCACAGTTGATATATTCAACTTAAGTGCTGCTGCTACACGCTAAAAAAATATGTATATACAATATACATATATTAAGATAATAATTCAGTATGTTGTCTCTGCTAACTTACCTCTCTTACAGCATTCAAAGGTAGCAATGGACCATTGTTATCACGTTCTTGTTCAAAATAATTTATTAATGAAGCCACAAGTTCTTTGCAGCGGCTGGTTAATTGTTTCGGTATATTTGCTCTAATAAGAACAGTTTTACAGTTTTTAATAACGCACAAATAAAAAGACTTAAATGAGCGAAATAAAATACGTAGGAGGTAACCACCAAAATTGTAGAAACCAGCTGATAAATGTCAAAATTTTACCCAATAAAGCAATGTCCACTGTCGCCAACATATAAAATTTTATTATTGTTAAACTGAGACTGCCCTTCGTTTGAGTTTAATATTTAATTAACCTACGAGCTGTATTTGATATCAAATTAATTACGAAACCTTTCTTTAAACATATATTTTTATTTTTTAATACGATGCGACTTATAAATTTCAATATTTATTGAGTTTAGAGAGGCTTAACATAGTGATTGACAGAGGATTGGCAGCAGCAATCGAATGACATGATATAAACGAAAGTCTCTTTTTCGACACTTTGATGACGTGCAACGGATTTTGTACTGAACGGGCTATATATATAGGTTAAGTTACGTTAGATCTATGAAATTTGATGAGTAAAAATATGTCATTTGTGGTTATAATTAATGTCACATTGAAAGAAATATTTTTTTAATAGTTATCGGGGGATAAAATAAAATTTGAATGTGGGTAGTGATGGTAATTTTTATTGATAAGAAGATTGATAGAATTTTTTTGAAAAGCAAAGATATAATATGAAAATATATAATATGGTAATGATTATTAATAATAGAATATGAATCGAATTTTTTTTGAGAAGCAGAAAAATAATATAAAATAAAATAACCGAAAATTAGAAATATTGGATTAAAAAAAAGATTTAAAGCGGTGAACATTCGGATGATATATACAAATGGAAAAAGAAATTGTACTGCAAATGGCATATTTGGTTTTTATTGAAATTATTTAGGAAGATTTGACATTATAAACCAGGGAAGTAATATTACAACATTTGTTGCTTGTATTATAAGTTGAGTTTCCGTAAATTAAAAATTTTGGATGTTTTATAGATGTGATTTAGTTAAAAAGTTATAAGACGGGGTCATTTCATTAAACCGATTTGTTTGATAATTTAAAAGTTTCTATTTGTGAATGAAATTGTTCAATGAAATAATTAAATATAGAACCCAACCTTGAGATAGGAGATTTTTTTTATGAAGTAAATTAACAACTAATTTGGATAAAGGTAATAATATATGATTGATTGCATAAAATTTAGTAAAAACAAAATTTAGAGTGTAATAATAAAATAGGACAATTGTAAATATCAATATAAAATGTCGACCAAACGTGGGGCTTTGTAGAATTTAGATTTTAGTTTTCAGAACTAATTATAGTAATAGTCTTTGTAAAGGGAGATAATTATTATTATTAATTGATCATTTGAAGATAAATTTAAAAAAATATATATCAATAAATAAAATGAATACCAGGAGTAAATGTTTAATGGATAATTCTAAAGAGATGAATGATGAAAGTGAAGAGAATGAATGTGTTAAAGTAGACTAAATACAAGAAAAGGGACAAATAGTAGAAACAAATAAATTACAAGAAAATACATTGGAGGAGAAGGTAGATATAACAAATCCCACACAGCACCAAATATCTCGGAGATATTTCAAAAAGATCTCATTTAAATCACAATATCTCAGATATTTTGCGATATTTCTGAGATATTTCGGAGATATTAAGAAATGGTCTAAAAGCTTCTTCATATATTCGAGACATTTCCGTGATATCTCCGAGTCATTCAAGTATTTTATCAAAAAATGTTTAAAGATTATTGTAGTTTTCGAGATATTTCCGACATATTTCTAAAACAATTCTGTCACTCTTCTGTCTGATTGCAATGTTGCTGCACTTGATTTTTATTCATCCATACATTCCATATCTCAGAGACGTATCACAGACAGAAATTACCAGACAAATGTGGACATTACTTTCGTAACTTGCGTCTGCGTGTAACGTGCATAGAAACGTGTCTCTGGTAACGGTAAGGACATAGTTGCCGCGGGAATTGAAACATAACCTCTCTTTTTGTGACTTGTAACATGTGTGAATAGGTGCAAACGACAATCAAACCTTTTTTTAATATATATTATCTGTGAATCAAACAAATTAAGCTAAATTACAGTTAAAGTGCTAAGTGATAAAGTACCTACCTATAGTGTGATATTCGGGAGGTTTGTTTTTATATCTATTAGTTTTCTTTCTTTTAAAATTCAATCATGCCTAAATATAAAACGGTTAGTACTGTAAGTAAAAGACATTTGCGTCGTCTAGTTCAAAGAAAAATTAATGTAATACAACCTGAAAAACAAGTAATAAAAATGCCTCTTGCTCCTAATAATAATCTGGATACATTTGAATCGGATATTAATATGGATGAATCGAGTAATGATGAATGTAATTTAACTCAAAATCATGAAAGTGAAGAGACCCCATTACTTATTAACTCAGAGGCAATAAATGATTGTACACATATTTTAAATGTGGCTACTGATACTACCCAAAATAACACAGAAGCTGCCAATGTAACGTTAGGTTTAGTTAACTGGGCAGTCACAAACAATATATCTCATATGGCCCTAAATAGTTTGTTAAACATTTTACAAAACCATGAGTGCTTTTCTGACCTACCACGAGATAGTAGAACATTATTACATACAGCGAGAAAATGTCCACTTAAAACAGTGTATCCAGGGCAATATTGTCATTTTGGTTTAAAGAAAAATTTGGAAAAGATTGTGAATATAAATTTTGAACAGATTGAATTATTCATAAACATTGATGGTTTACCTCTAAGTAGATCATCTACTAATGCTTTATGGCCAATTTTAGGAAATATATATGGATTATCAAATGTTTTTATTATAGGGGCATATGTTGGTCCTCAAAAACCACAAGATTCTAACGTTTTTTTATCTGATTTTGTTAATGAATGTATTGAATTAGTAAATAATGGCTTATATATAAATAACAAGAACATTCCTTTTTCTCTCAAGGGTATAATTTGTGATGTTCCTGCTAAGTCATTTGTATTAGGCATAAAAGGACATAGTGGATACTCAAGCTGTACAAAATGTTTAATAAATGGTATTTTCTTAAATAATCGAGTTTGCTTTCCTGGGAATAACTTTCATAAAAGAACAGATACAGGGTTTAGGGCTAATAGTGATGAGGAATATCATATTAATGAAACCATTATAAAAAATATTCCCAATTTTGATATAGTAAAAGGTGTTCCATTAGATTATATGCACCTTTTGTGCCTTGGAGTTACTAAAAGACTTTTGTTGTTGTGGTTGGGAGGTGATTTATCATTCCGATTAAGAAGTTCTCATGTTAAAGCTATATCACAGAAAATTGAATTGTTAAAGCATCATATACCGAAGGAATTTGTTAGAAAGCCCCGTTCCTTAGAATATATCAAATTATATAAAGCAACAGAATTTCGTATGTTGTTGCTTTATATTTATAGGTCCTGTTTGTTTTTCAGGCATTTTGAGAAATCAAATTTTTGAAAATTTTGTTGTGCTACATGTGGCAATTAGAATACTTTGCATTCAAAATGCAGCTATTGAAACAGTTGAATATGCAAATGAATTATTGCGTATTTTTGTGTCTACATATGAAAAAATTTATAAAAAATACAATGTTTCACATAATGTTCATAATGTATTGCACCTTGCTGAGGATGTAAAACATTATGGTAATTTAGATTTTTTCAGTGCTTTTAAGTTTGAAAATTTTATGTTTTCAATAAAAAAATTAATTCGAAAATCAGAACGTCCCCTTCAACAGTTATTTTTTCGTACTACTGAATTAGAAGCAGTAGGAATTCAAAATAAAATTGTACCTAGTCAGGAAAATTCTGATTTTTCAGTATTACATAAAACTTTACATACTCATGGGCCTCTTATAAATGGATGTTCAGATCCTCAGTATGATGTAATACAAAATGATCTGTTTATTTTAAAATGTTCCTCAACAGCAGATAATTGTTTTTTATGTAAAAATGGAAGTGTCGTTCTCCTAGAAAATATTGCCTACTCCAATGAAAATCACTGCATTTTGTTAATAGGGAGGGAATTTATAAAGAAAGAAAACTTGTATGAAAAACCATGTGCTTCTTCTATTCTTAATATTTTTGTAGTTTCACACTTATCGGTACTTAAAACTTGGCCTTTAAATACTGTTAAGCAGAAGTGTATGAAATTGCCATACAATAATAACAATTTTGTTGTTATCCCTTTACTTCATAGTGAGGTATGTATTTTTTATAATTTGCAACTAATATTTAAAAAATGGAAATAAAAAATGTACAGCTTTACATTGATTTTTGTGTTGTAGATTTCAAAATGAACAAACAATACACTGTAGTAGAATTTGATGATGGAGTGCAGCTGATCCCTAATGTTTGGATTCAGGGTAATGAAGCCTTTTGGCCAAATTTTAAAACTATGAGTAAATATTATTCCTCCGTCAAAAATAAATTACCACCGAATCCAGATTGGGAAAAATGTAAAATTTTGAGGGTTTTATATAGTACAGGTGAGACCACATTGAAATACTGTGTCAGTGATACTTTATTGTTGATAGAGATTAACCACAAAAGAAACATGTCTGATACAATACTCTGTTCTTCTAGATGACTATGAATATGGGTTAAAAAAAGCTAAAGAAGATGAGGAAGAAACTGAAGTTGGTACAACAGATGAAGAGGAAGAAAGAAAACAAAGAAGGGTTAGAGCTTCAAGAGTAATCAGCTCATCAGATGATGAATTATTAGACCAAACATTGTTGGCCGAAGAAATTAAATATCCGAAATTTCTAAAAAACACATGTAAGTCATTGTTTGGGATGGTTTTTAAGGTGAATTCAATATTTTTTTGAGGACATACATTGTGAATTTGACCTAAATTGATTTTTATGACTGTTTCAGGTAGTGGTTTGTCTAGTGCAACTACAGAAAAATTTATAAAACATGGAAGTACCAAAAAAAATAGCCATGAAATAATTGAAGAAGTTATTAAATCCTCAAAATGTGTATCAAATAAATCAAATAAATTTGTGCTACGGGATGAGCAAGATACAGCAGAATCACTAAGTTAGTAAATGTTTTGTAATCTGTATATAGGTAAAATTTAATTTATAAGTCATAGAAATAAAAAGTTTATTTTTTAGATTTTCAGCAGCAAAGCTTGGACATCCTGAAATATATTCAACGAAAAGTCGTGGCATTATCACTTCTTCAGCAAGAATTACTGGATAGAATTAATAATATTGAACAGGGGATTAATATTAAGCAGATAGAGGTGGAAAATGAAGACCCTCTTAATAATGAATTGTATGATGCTAAATTTCCCATCAACAACTGTGAAGATATGGACAATGTTAACACCTTGTTCAAAACGAATGATAATTTCCGAAAATGTGTGGTAATAAATCACTTTGTTCCATCTCCTTCATAAAAATTAAATGGTTGCTAAACTTGTGCTAAATTTGATTATTTGTTTTAGATTCGGAGAAGTCGGCTTATGTTGGGGAAAAATCTCAAGACTTCCATTGTAAATATTTTAATAAGTTTGATAACTAATACAGTTGCTGCTCAATACAGCTGGGTCGGAGCAAAGAAAAAGAGAGCATTCTTTGAACTAGAGATAGTTAAAGTAATACAAGGTAAGGGTTCTGACTACACAGTATACACTAATGTTGTATTACCCACCATGAACAATTAGTAATTTTTTACAAATTGGTATTAAAGTTATTTTAGATTCTATCATTGTAGGTGGAAATGTGAATAAAGTAAAAAATAAATCAGTTTGTGCGCTTTGTTTTCCATAAGAAGTGTAAAGATGTTTTGATGAAAATGTCAAATCAAATAATTATGGCATGCACATCCACTTTAAAAGAATACATTTTTTGTTACAACCCTTTAATCATCATAGTTAATTTCTAGAATCTTCGATAATAATTAATATTTATTCGTTTGTAGTTGCTGTTCGCAGTAAAAAGGATCAAGAAATGGCAACCGACTCTGAAATATCAGAAGTTATTAAAAATTGGTTAAGATTAGGAACATTAAGAAGAGATAGAGAAAAAAAAGATAATAGGACTGATTAGCTTCAATTTCTTTTGTGTTTTGTTTTTTTTAATTTCAGGATTTAATGTTTTATTTAAAATCACTTGAACCAATTAATATATGTACTTACATTCCTAATAATAGTTTTGAAGAGAGTTTAGAGTTTATGTTATCAGATATGTTTAAATAGAAGCCTCGAATTTTTGTGTGCAATAAATTAATTGTTAAGCTGTATATGACATGTTATTTGTTTATTGTGGCAGAGTTAGTTTTTTTGAATATATAAAGAGAAATGTATTAGTGCATATTCATTAAAAAGCACATTTTCGACTTATTGAAATTATTAATTGCCAACGTTTCGACCATGTTACAGTCTTCATCAAACAAGTGATGTCCACCGGTCTTGTACAATGTAATAAGTGTTTTGATGTTTAAACACTTGGTTAAAATAGTTTTAGAAACAGACAAAACGAAAAATAAAATACAATATTGCATTTTAATCTGCTTTGTATGTTTTTAAAACTTTAACCAAATCTTTAAAGTGAATGTACTGAATTTTACAAGATGGGTTGATGTTACCTGTTTTACATTTTAAGTTCTGATGAAGACTATAACCGCGGTCGAAACGACGTTGGCAATTAATATATCTAAAGAAATCTCCGAGATATCTCAGCATAATATCTTTGAGACGTATACAAGGCGGACATAAAGATATCTTAGAGATATCTCATTCATGTCTCATATATATTTGTAGATGTCTATGCGATATACAATATCTCGCTATAGATATCTTCGATACATCTGTGAAACGTGTTTTGGCTGTGTGGGATGTGTTTGAATCAAGAAAGATGAGCAAAGAAGTTAATGTAATGGATATGCTAAACAAGTTGATGGAAAATATGATACAAGGACAAGATGAATTAAAAAACAAAATAGAACAAGGACAAGATGAATTAAAAAACAAAATAGAACAAGGACAAAGCAAACTGGAACAAATTGAAAACAAAATAGAACAAGGATTAACCAAAACAGAAAAAATAATACAGGAAATGGAGACGACATTAGAAAAGAAATTTGAAGAAGGACAGAAAAAGTTGGAGAGAAATATAGAACTTCAAATTATGAATAATTTTGAGCAAATAAGAGAAGAGTTGGTGAACAAACAAGAAAAAGTTAAAATGGAAGTTATAGAAATAATGAACATAGAGATGATTTTAAGACATGAATTGGTTCCGAAACCCAAAGAAATCCAAACCCAGACAAAAGAATTAAAAATGGGAAACTTAGAGAAAATAAGAGAATTAAACATTGAATATGAAGAAGGTATTGACAATATTCGTAATCAAACTAAGAAAACAGAAGAAAGTATTATAAAATATCAGCAAACAATGGTAATCAAGGTGAAATATATAAAGCAACAGATCCAAGAACATGATGATAAAATAAAAATAATGGAACAAAAAGTAAATAATGATGAGTCACAAAGTAAACTAGTAAAATATCAAGAAACAAAAAGAAAATTGTACGAAATAAGAAAAGAAATGTTTATAGGAAAGGAAAATGGTTGCAGGAATAGGAAAAAGAAGAAAAAATATGGAAAAAACGATAATATCTTGGCATAATGGGAGAAATAATTACAAGTTTCTTAGCAATAAAAAAAATTACATCCAAAAGTATCTATATATATTATTAAAAATAAGGTAAAGTATATAACTTTTGGGAAAAATAGAAATATGAATCATAGGATGAAACGAACAAATAATCAGAGTGGAAGTTATTTGAATGAAGGAATGAATGAAAATAAGTTTGGGGGAAATTATCTTATTAGAAGTAATTTTAATAGGGGGGACAAAAAAAATATAAATCTAAGACACTATAAAATAGAAATTAGAATTGTTATAATGGTAATGGAAGGAAAATTTAATACAGTTAATAATAATAATTCAAATTTTAGATAGAATCAAACAAGAAGTCAGCAGGTTTCTGTAAGAACTAGTGCAAAACCATATAAACAAACAAATTACAAAAGAATGGAATCCAAATACATGTTCAATCCAGGAATGAAAATAATAAGGAATTTTGATTAAGAAGCCTCCGAAAGTAAATTTATATATAAGTTTATATGAACATCCTTCCGAATTGGTTAATTTATATAAGAATTGCATTAGTTATAAAAAAAATTACCAAAGTAACTTTTATTATATTGCAATGAGGATTTAGTAACAAAACATTTAAAAAAGTAGATAGAAAATGAATTAAATATCAGCAATTGATGGGCAATAATAACAGAATTAAATGATGAATAAAAAAAATTGAAACAGGATAGGATATTAGTGTGGATAATATGGAGTTCTGATAATGGTATGGTTAATAGGGAGTATAGGAATTATAAAAATGGAATGGATAGTTAATAGGAGAATAATGATATGAGATTGGTAATTAATGGTAGATACGAAGAAAGAATGGATAATTTATAAGATGAGTATGAGTTTGAATGAAGTGTTAGATAGTAAAAAAATGAGTAGATGTGAATAATATAGTAGCTGGAATAATGATATGAAAAGATAGATAAAAGAGGGTAAAAAGAGGTAAATATCAATATAATATATATATATATATATATATATATGTGTATGTATGTATATATATATATATATGATATTTCAAAGCAAAATTCAATATAATAGCACAACCTCAAAAACGTTCATTTGAGCGGCATAAATTCATTCATTAACCAGCATATTTTGTATAGATTTTCTACTCACATTAACTGCTGTGCAAGTGACTAGCGTTGCGTTTTCAAGTATCTCGTGTTTGGTTCACGTTAAATGTGGTAAAATCAGAGTGGTTTATTCCAAACTGTGATGTTCCGGTTCGTGACGAGAAGTCATTTCAGTTTGTTACTGTCAAGGTTTTAGTATGTGACGCATAATTCCGTAGTTACTCTCTATAAATGTACAATAATTACATAATTAATATGGGGAGTGAGAGAGATATTCAAATATAACGTATGTCCTAAAGTTTTAGCACAAAATATTTATCGGATTTTTCTTAATGAAGAAATTTATTCAAACACTAACAAGTTATCATAAATAACAACTAAATTCTTAACTAAACTATACTATCCTCTACGTTGTCCGTATAAAATCCACCACCATTCATTTCAGAATCACTCAAAGTTAAATACTTTTCGTCAATTGAAATAATGAATTTTTCATTGGCAAAGTGTATCCGCCTCAGTTGACGACAGCATCTTGGTATACGAAGGAGTTGCGCTTGGAGCACTTACGTCTCTTTCAATATTTTAGTCCATTCCTCCTCAATTCCAACGATATCGTACTCTTAGAAGATCTGCATTGACGAGCCAGTCTCCTCTTTGACATTCAAACCTGTTTTTTCTCTCCTCGCCAATATCTCTGACATCTGTGAAGTAAATGCACGTGGTCTTCCACTTTTTGGGAGATTCAGACATGGTATTCCCTGCTCGCATTACGCTATTGTTCTATAAATGGTTCTTCGTGAAATGTTTTCATTCTGGAATATTCTACAGATTTCAGCTTTGGGTACCCGCCCACCCAACTTGTAGATAGTTTTTTTCTAATTTATACGACATCTGGAACCGAAAACTTCAAAATAAATAAATCTCAACTGATAGTAAACAAAGTAAACAAGCATAGGTTACGAAACGCAACTTGATATTATTTTGTTTTTGTTAAAATGAAAGCCAATGAATTGTGTGCCAAAACTTTTAAGACATACGTTAATTGACACCACACCACTACTTATATATCACTCTTTATTAGCAAAAACTTGCTCTTGTACAAGTATAAGTAAAACATACGGTATATATCTATAAAAAGTAAAAGACAAAACGAAACACTAAAAACACTCGAGTACAAATTATTTAAAATTATTTTCGATTAAAATTATAATGTAGTCAGTCTTAATTTATAGGGACATTTGCACGTACGTATTCCTTAATTTCTCTTGTGAATGATCCTAATGTCTGATATTTCTTAAGTTTTGTTGGTAAGCTATTAAACAAAACTAGCCCAGAACTAAACAGTGAGTCAATACTCACGTAGTCAGTATTAATATACAGATTAAGTGCACTATTTCTTGTGTTATAGGCATGCATGTCCGATATATATGTCATCTGGTCACAAAGATAACTTGGTAGTTTCTTATTCTTAAGTTTAAAAATGAATATTAACAAATTTAACGTCAGTCGTTGTTTAACAGACATAATTGTTAATGTATCCAACATATATTTAATGGAGGTACGCCTATTACATTTGAGTATTGCCCTCATTGCTCTATTCTGCAGCTTTTGCAGTCTGGTGAGATTGTTTTTACTAGCAAAATATAGCAGTGTGCTACAATAGTCAAAATGGGGTGATACAATTGATCTATATATAGTCAGTCTTGCGAATTTAGAAATTTTACTAGCTACTCTATTCAGGAAATATATTTTAGTTGCAATTTTTCTCTCTATATACTTACAATGCTCATGTAGATTTAATTCTGGATCTAACATAACTCCCAAATATTTAAACTTAAATACTCTCTCAACACTTTCATCATTTATTGCAATGTTAAATGACTTATTAAGTTTACTGAGATTGCCTTTTTTCCCCAATAGCATAAATTTAGTTTTCTGAATATTAATTTTCAAACCATTATCACATAACCACTTAAAGATATTAGTTAGGTCCTCATTTAAACATTTCTCTATTTCTTCTCCACTACCAGCAAAGTATAGCATTGTGTCATCTGCAAATAATTTAATTTTACATTCTACAACATGCCTCACTATGTCGTTAATGTAAAGCAAGAAAAGTAATGGCCCCAAAACGGAACCTTGAGGTACTCCCACGTCCACATCTGCCATTTCTGAGAATGAACCCTTAAACTTCACAGATTGTTTTCTATTTTCAAAATATGACGACAACCAATCCAAAACTTTACTCACAAAACCGTACTTACGCAGTTTTAGTAGTAATAGCTCTCTATTAACAGTCTCAAATGCTCTTTTGAAATCCAAAAATACCACACCAACAATCCCCTTCTTAACTAACTCTGTCTTCCAAGAAGACACTAGGAATTGCAACGCAACTTGCCAAAAACATTCAAAAGTTCTACTCAATGCTGAGAACAGCTATTAGTATCTAGGATAATGTTGATATGGCAAGATATTTAAGGCTGAAATCATTCCTCAAGCGGCAGTATAATAGCTACAAACCCACGAAATCAAAGCCATTTACAACAAATAATATTGATACTTCCATTAAAAATTCTCCAAATGAAATTTATTAAGTAACAAAGGTAAGTTTCATAAATATTCATTTAATATGGGTACATTCTCAATTTTCTCTTCCCCAACTTCTTTTTATTGCAATTTCCTAATTTCAGTGCTATTTACAAAAAATTTCAATTTTTTCACGTTTCTAAATCCATTGAGTTAATTCAAAAACATCAGTATCGCCTCGCTTTCGCACAAACTTCTTCCTGTGTCGCCATATTTTACTTATATTATATTATTCTATTTTTTTCACGTATGGAAGATGCTATCAAAAACAATAGAATAAAATAATATCAACTTATAATTATAAATTGATATAAATAAATTCACTGCTGACGATGCAAATGTTATTTGTGAAGCCGGTCGAGTAAGATATGTTATATTTCTATTGAGGAATTTGTTATTTATCGATTTTATTTAATAATAATAGTATATGTCGAATATGCCTCTTGAGCGATATTTGATATTTATATCAGTTCATCTTTCGTTCAACGATATCAATTCAATTTACCCAATTTCAAAGTACATAGTAATATTATAAAAAAATTTGTATCAAAAAGAGTGATGAAACAGCAAAAAAGAGCAACTCACCTAGGCAAAATTGCCTGTTTTGTTTATTGCTCCTTCTGCTAGTTTCCATACATTTGATTAAAAAAATTGCAAGTGATATGCTGTCATGAAATAAAATAACTGACTTTTCATTGTTTAACGTTTTTTTTTAATGTAGGATTGAGTAACAAGAGGTAAGTAGAGAAAAAATATATCTTTATTCATTTACACATGGAATGGATCATCTGAATTACATTATTATTACTAAAAATTCAAGTTGATTTGTTACTATGTAATTTTTAACAATGATTTTAAATTACTTCAATTTTGGAATTTGCTTTAGATGTAATGGAATTAAATTGAAGAACCTGGGTCCAAGGAATAGGAAAGATATCTGCGTTGAAGTCTTTCTACATAACTCAGTAAAGATATCATTGTTGGCTGCAGAGCGGGTGATGCGAGTATTTTTATAAATTAAATGCTTACAATTTATGTACATTCTCAAAACACATTGATAAATAAAAGGCAATTGAACATTTAAGATGTTTGCTTCACCATATAATTGTTGAGTAGAGAAAAGTTTAGGTTTTTTAAATATAATTTTCAGTAAAGTATTTTGAACAGTTTGTAGATAGCTTAGATTACTTTGAAAAGCACCCCCCCCCCCAAGCAACAACACAATATCTTAATATGGATTCGACTAAAGAGTTATAAAGAATTATTAGGTTTTTTCTGGAAAGGATATCTGGTGGATATCCTAGTGTGTAGAATTTATGACACAAAGCTCCTAATCGTTTACTAACATGAATTATATGCTCATACCAACGTACATAGTGATCTAATATAACTCCCAAGTATTTTATAAAAGTTACTTTTTCAATAGAAGGGCAACGACAGTTATTATTTTGACAGTTATGGTTATGTTAAGTTTTATGACAATACCATCGTGTTGCTTTATAATAGTTAGGCTGAATGTTATAAATTTTGTTTATTTAACATTTAATAGTAGTTTATTATGATTTAACCACAAACTTAATTTTCTTGAATCTGATTCCGCGAAAATTTTGGATTCTTCCCAATCATCGGCATAACATATGAGGTCTCCAGAAAAGTTCTTGATTTTTGCAAAATTATTTATGTATACAAGAAATAGTATTGGTTCCCTGTGGTACTCCCATTTTCACAATGGAGTCAGTACTGAGTATATTGCTAATTTTTACTCGTTGAATTCTGTTGGTTAAATAGTTAGATCTAATGCAAGAGACAAAGGTGGAAAGGGAGAGGAACGGGATGAAAATGGCGGTGGTGAAGGCGGAATGGGAAAAAGCGGAAGCCTTACTGGGGAAAAGGGAGATTAGGTTGGGGTGGAACAGGGTAAATATTGTAGAGGGTAGAGAGGAGGGCAGATGCTTTGGATGTGGAGTGAAGGGGCACACAGTAGCAGGGTGTAAGGTGAAGGGAGTCAAGGAGAGGAGTAAGTGCTGGCTATGTAAGAGTGAGGATCACATGGCCAGATACTGTCGGCAGGCCTTCCTTTGTATGGTATGTGGGGAAAGGGAACATAAGCCAGGGGATATAGAATGTAGTAGGGAAAGGAAATAAGAAGATGAAGACGATGGGAAAGGTGAAGGAAAAAATGGGAGGGACCCTCTGGACCTCTCAGAGATGACGAGTCTGGTCAAATAGGAGGAAGGGGAGAGCATTGCGCGGGAAGAAGGAATGTAGGGGATGGATGGATGGAGGGTGTTACAGATAAACTTAGGGAAATGCAGGATAGCGCATGATATATTGGATGAAGTGATTTTTAGGAGGGAAGTGGATGAGGTGAATGCTAGATATGTGGGAAAGCAGGGATATATTATGGACGATACAGGAGAGGCAGGAATAAGAGTGGTGGGGGATGGACTGAGGGCGGATGAAGTGAGGAAGGGAAGCGAATGGGAGAGATATGGTGGTGTACAGTGTGTATATAATCCCACATGTCAATGTCAAAAAAGTGTTATCAATGTCGTCGGAGAAATTGAGAAGTTCATAAAAATCTTCTTTTTAGTTTCAGGGAGAAATTGCTATCCTCAGACATATTTCTGATGAAAATATTAATTTCCCCTTCATTTTCAACCGCCTTAAGGGTCGGTTTTATAAACTGTAAATTCAACCCGTGGTTACTCGACCTGGGGTTATAAAGGTTCCGTTTTATAACAAGATTTTGGGTCGAAGTTGACCAACCGAAGATTTATACTTTTCTACCTGTGTTGGCTGCACTGTCTCACTAATTTCGACCAATGAAATATGTTTCGTGCAGCATGTGAGCTGTAAAATTACCTTAAAATTTACACGTGATTTGATATTTTATAGTGTAGTAGTGTATGTATGTGTTCTATTCAAAAATTAAAAGTAAAAATATCAAGAACAAGAAATGGGTTAAAAGAGCAAAAGAATAACTTATTCCGAGTAAGATTGTCATACTCTGGTGGATATAGTTGTAAAGTATAAAGACATTGTAGAGTGTAAGAAAACTGATGAAGTCACTTGGAAGCAAAAGGTAAGGTGCTATTTATTTACTTATAGAAAATTTTGGGTAATTCCATATTTTTAGCTTCAACAGGTTTATTGGAAGAACCACAAGGTTTGGATATAGATAACAATATCATTATTGAACTTGAAGATTTCGCTGAACCTAGTACAAGTGTAGTTGAACCATTACAAGAAGAGGTTCTTAAAACAAATAAAGAGGATATTGAACTAAACCCTGACGACAAAGTGCAAAATAGGCCACAGCAATTACATTCTCCATTAATAAAAAATGGTAAGTAAAAATGTGTTCTTTTAGTTGACAATTCGTTTTTCATATTTTCATATTGGTCAGACTATACAATAAGAAAACTACAGGCAAAAAAACACAAAGTTCTTCAAACAAAAAGAAAAAGGAACGCCGTTGAAATAGAGTCTAAACAAGATGAACATAGGGAAAAAAAGATGGATTTATTGATTTTAAAAAGAAAACTATTGGAAGATGAGTCTGCGCAAAATGCAAAATTTCTCGAAGAAAGATCTAGAAGAGAAGAAGAATTACATTTATTGAAAACAAAAAATCTACGTTTACAAAATAAAAAATTAGAACTGGAAATTCTTGTTTTAAAAAAACAATTATTACAGTAGGTATATACCTACCTACTTACCTGTTTGTCGTTTAATTTCTTTTCTCTTAAAATAATAAATACTCATTAATTTGTTTGATTTTTTTCATACATTTTCACAAACGCCTTACAATCTATGTTAAAACTTATATTCTAACAATTAATTATCTTTTTCCAACAAATTTGCAAAGTATAATAAAAAGTCTTGTCTAAAATCGATATTTTCCCTATGATCATCTATACCCATGTCATGTTGATCATCTTCACAATCAACATTTACATATGTATTAGGTATGCACAGGTTATAATAACTAGCTTTGCAGATTCAAGGGATAGCCTTATTCCAAGTGAGAGTATGGGGAACCATCTCTTTAAAACACCAAAAAGCCTTTCAATTGGGTTTCGTGTTCTAATTTGGGACTCATTAAATACTTGTTGAATATCACTAGTGGGATTAAATATCGATGATATTAGGTATTTTTTTAAAGCGTATCCTGAATCTCCAAGCATTATGGAATTACCAAATTCATTATTTTCAAATCGACCTTTTAAAAGGCTATTATTAAATATTGTTTGGTCATGTGACGAACCTGGCCATCTAACAACAATATCTTCAATGTAGAGATTGGCATCACCTACCACTTGTACATTCAAAGAAAAATACCCTTTTCTATTCCTGAAGTTCTCAGCATTATCTACACCTACAAAAAAATGATTGATTACTTAGCCAATAAACATAAATATTTATATTACCTGGCAAAATTATCTTTATATGAGTACAATCGATTGCACCTATTACTCGAGGAAATCTGGCAATTTCGTAATTTTTTTTTTAATATCTGCAACTTCTTGTATATTTGGCATATTTATGTACTCTGGTGCTGATGAAGAAATTTTTCCTAACATTTTTCTCACAATTTGACTGGCTGTAGATTTGTGAATACCAACAAAATCTCCAACAGTTTGCAACATACACCCTGTAGCACAAAAGCGAAGTACAAGGAGAATCTGCTGCATTGCTGTTACAGCGTGGTTTCTAAAAAAAACATTTTTAAATACCTAAATTTATTTTTTTCCATGAAAATCACAAATACCTTGCGGTTTTTGAAGCAATATCATCTCGAAACCTCTGCTCCAAAACATGCACTGTCTCCTTACTAAGACGAAATCTCATTCTAAATTCTTCATCACTCCAACGAGTAAAATGATCCAGTCGTAATCTAAAGTTTCGGGGAGCCCTTAACCTGAGTCTATTATTTTCATAATCAGAATATGTTGAACTATTACTGCTATCAGTACTATCTTGCCAAAGTCGCCTATTTCTTATAATTTCGGGAGATGATGATGTTGATAACATTATAGAAAACAGTCCGCGTCACACACAGTATCAACAAAACAAAAAATTCGAGGTTAGAGAACATTTTCGACAGTTTCCAACTTCCGGTTGACACTTAAATCTGAACTTTCGGGTACGGTTGGACGAACGGGCGGTTAACCATCAGTTCGACTCTCGGTTGATGTTTATAATACGGATATTGCAGTTTGACCCCAGGTTGTGACTCAACCTTCGGTCAACTTGACATTATAATACCGGCCCTAAAACACCTATAATTTTCAAACTCAAGATTGAGACTAAAATGGTCGCCAAGTTAAAAATCCATAACCGATTCTTTATATTTAAGTGAGTAATAAATGAGGAAATAATCTATTTTAGAACTTGAAATGCTTTCATTTTCATCCATGGCAACCCTTGTAGGCTCAGTATTTTAAAATCAAAGGTTAAGACTTTTCTGTTTTGCTGATTAAAAATTTTATTTTTTGCTTTGGAATTACATGAGACCAACCATTATTTGTAACTGCCAAGTTTGTGTTAACACAGCATCAAGGTTTTTGCATATCATTGGTAACTGACTTGGACTTTGCTTCCAGAATAAGCGCACTGTGTTGAGAGGTAATCTCATGACGATTCATATTATTTTGATTACGTTTTTTAATAAAGAAGCAGTAGGATGTCTAATTGAATTTACTGTTTGGACCCTTACTTTGTGGAATCTACTCATATTAATGTTATAAATGAAACTAACTGTTTCTAATTAATTCCACTATTTAATTACAAAATTTATGAAGATTATTAAAGGATATTGATAATTATTTCGATATTGACATATCATCGTCAGAATGACGACGATGTCTTATTTTCCTGCCAGATATATCATTTGTAGTAGGCAGAGTTAGCAGATATCCAAAATGCGAGGAAACAGCAATGGAAGGATGTGAAACGTATTTTCAAATATCTGAAGAGAACTGCAAATCACGGAATTATTTACAATGGTGACAATGAATAATGTAAAGCAAATTCAGGTGCTGATTTTGCAGAATATATTGATACCAGATACTTTATTGTATGTAGTCCAGTTACATGGATCTGAATACATTGTTGCGTCGGATGTAACGCAAGAAGTATATGGCTGATTAGATTTATGGAAGAAATTGATTTTGATGTTTTACAACTAACGAAGCTCCTCATTTATAATGAAAGTGTTATACATTTAGTGAGTAGTACTGACCAACACAAACGTACATGGATATAAAGTATCATTATATTATACAGCATGTTGAAGAAAGAACTATGATTATTTTCTATGTCGAATCAGAAAACCATTTAGCAGATATTCTAACCAAGCCATTACCAAAGCACAAATTTTCAAGAAACAAAAAAAACCTGAGCATAACTTTTCCGAAGTGAAATGAGAGTGAGAGTGAAAGTGTTATATAATACTGTGTTCACTCCAGTATTTTGTTTCCATAGAATAAGTTAGTCTGTTTATAGAAAAGAGAGTAGTAGATTGTTTATTATGCTTGATGTTCATTTTCAATCTATCAAAATAAAGTTCCATGGCTTCCATGGAACACTCAACTCTCATGAGATATAGGTTTAATAATAAGTTCCAAATAGCTATACTAGGTATGGAAGGCAGGAAGAAAGGTACACTCATACAGGCTGAGGCAACCTGGTATACAGAACGGACGGCTACAAGACGAAGGTGGGTGTACAAGCCAGAATTGCAAAGCTGAAACTAAATATAGCTATATAAGGACGTCACAACTTTTAAAGCGGAAGTGACTTCTACTCAACATTGTGTTGAAGAAATTGAAAGGCAGGAAAGAACATACTGTTGTTGAAATTGTTTGGTAAACAAAATTGCTGCTCAATACAATTGAAGCACTAACAATATTTTACAGCTTAAAGATGACAAAACATTTGTAAAGTTGTATTTCCAGAATACAAACCGAATGTTTCACATATATACAGATACCTATTACCTATAAGGTATTTCTCATTCAGGTCCTACTCAAAACTGTATTTCAATTATTATGTTGTAAGGTGCTTTCTTCCTAAACGTGGTTCCTACCATACGAACAGGTCACTATGGACACCCTTGATGCTGAATTTCGGTTCAAATCTCGGGCGCCAGATTTTCAACGTGGTTTGCTACTTTAGCCTTAGCGTCAAGAGTTCCAGATAGCCTCAGATGGAAGTTAAGGAGGTTAGATTGGGGTGGAACAGGGTAAATATTATAGAGGGTAGAGAGGATGACAGATGCTTTGGATGTGGGATAAAGGGCCATAAAGTAGCAGGGTGTAAGGTGAAGGTAGTCAAGGAGAGGAGTAAGTGTTGGCTTTGTAAGGGCGAGGATCACATGGCGAGATACTGTCGGCAGGCTTTCCTTTGTAGGGTATGTGGGAAAGGGGACACAAGCCAGGGGACATAAAATGTAGTAGGGGAAGGAAATAAGAAGATGAAGACGATGGGAAAGGTGAAGGAAAAAATGGGAGGGACCCTCTGGACCCCCCTCTCAGAGGGGACGAGTCTGGTCAAATAGGAGGAAGGGGAGAGCATTGCGCGGGAAGAAGGAATGTAGGGGATGGATGGATGGAGGGTGTTACAGATAAACTTAGGATAGCGCATGATATATTGGATGAAGTGATTTTTAGGAGGGAAGTGGATGTAGTGTGTGGATCCGAGGTGAATGCTAGATATGTGGGGAAGCAGGGATGGATTATGGACGATACAGGAGAAGCAGGAATAAGAGTGGTGGGGGATGGATTGAGGGCGGATGAAGTGAGGAAGGGAAATGGATGGGTGGTAGTGCGAATGGGAGACATGGTGGTGTACAGTGTGTATATAATCCCAAATGTCAGCCTGGAAGAATATGAGAGGAGCATGACAGGATTATAGGACGATCTTAGGGTGTCAAAAGGAAAAAGGAGGATCATAAGGAGAATGGTGGCAGGGGACTTCAATGCGAAGAATGCTATATGGGGGGGGGGAAGAAAACGGACAGGAGAGGGGAGATCCTTGAGGAAGTGTTAACATCCAACGGGTTGGTGGTGCTGAATGATGGAAAACTGTCCACCTTCGTGAGGGGTGACGGGGGTTCATCATTCATTGATATAACAGCATGTGATGAATGGCTGTGGAAAAGAGTGTTTAGTTGGGGGGTGCTGGAGGATGAGGAAAGCTTGAGCTTACATAGGTATATGGAGACGGATATAAGGAAAGAGAGAAAGGATTCAGTGGAAGAGTGGGAATGGAAGTGGACGAAAGCCGAGGCAGAGAGTATGAGGAAGAAAGTAAGAGAAGAGATAGGAAGGGGACTTGGACATGATGCACATGAATTGTACAATGTGATACAGGGCTGCAAAAGAGAGGGAAAGAGGGGCAATAGGCGTGAGCGGAGGGCCAATTACTGGTGGAATGGGGAAATAGAGGAGCTGTGGAGGGAGTGTAAGAAAGAACGAAGACGGATGCTGAGAGGAAGAGGAAGGATAGAGGGAAGAGGGAGATATAAAGAGAAGAAGAAGGAACTGGAGCGTAGAGTGGAGAGGGAAAAAAGAGGGAAGTGGGAAGAGTTACTGAGGGAATTGGAAAACAATCCATGGGGAAAGGCGTATGAGATAGCGGTGATAGAGGATGGGTGGAAATAGGAACGAGGTTCTAGAGGAGGATTGGGAGAAGGAGATTATAGAGAAATTGTTCAAAGGGGGAGGAGGAGTGGGTGGCAGAATTCAGGAAATCCAAGATACAAGGGGGGTAGTGAAAATGAGGGGGATAAGGCCGGTAGAGAAGTGGGAGGTAGAAGATTGGGGGAGAAATATAAAAGTGAGAAAAGCCCCAGGGATAGATGGCCTGAGGGGTGATATGGTGAAGAGGCTGTTGGATGACAATAGGGAGTACTTCTGGCAACTATTCAACAGGGTGCTGAGGGAGGAGGAGTTCCCGGAAGGATGGAAGGTAGCCAGGGTGATACTGATGAAGAAGGCGGGTAGAGAGGGGAAGCGTGCGGGGGACTATAGGCCTATCAGCCTGCTGTGTGGTATGGGTAAATTGATGGAGGGCATAATAAGGGATAGGATTGAGGAGGAAGTTGGTAGGAATGGGGGTTTTAGGGTAAACCAGCATGGGTTCACGAAGGGGAAATCTTGCATCTCGGCACTGAGCAAGGTGATGGGTTTGGTGGAAAGAGCTAGGGAGGGCAGCTGGAGGAAGAAGAAATTGGCCCTACTCGTGTTCTTCGACGTCGGGAACGCGTTCAACAGTGTCAGCAAACGGGCAGTGTTGAGCGCGTTGCTGAGGCTTGGAGTGGAGCAGGGGTTGGTTAACCTGGTGGAGGACTTCCTGACGGGGCGTGTGATTGTAGACTCCAGAGGGAGGAGATATGAGATGGAGGCTGGACTGCCTCAGGGCTCGGTTCTTGGACCGACGCTCTGGAAGTGTGTGTTTGATGAGGTTTGTGGGATAGTATGTGAAGAGGGATGTGAGATTACGGTGTATGCGGATGATGTGTGTCTGGTATGTACGGCAAAGGGAGAGGCGGAGATAGAAAGAAAGGCGGAGAGAATGTGCAGGAAGATTGTGGAGAAGATAGAGCGGTGCGGACTGGAAGTGGCGGAAGAGAAGACGGTGGGGTTGCTAGTGAAGGGACGGAGCAGGGCAAGGGAAGTGGGGGTGATGGTTAAGGGAAGGAGAATTCGCATGGAGGAGTCTGTGAAATACCTAGGGGTGTGGTTGGATAGCCAATTATCCTTCAAAACCCATATGGTAAAGGCGGCAGAGAAGGGCAAAGTGAGGGCAGCATGGCTGGGGAGATTGATGTGTCATGTGAAAGGGCCGGGAGAGTGGAAGAGGAGGGTAATTGGTAGGACGGTAGAGCAGAGTATGCTGTACGGTGCGGAGGTGTGGGGTGAAAGAGCGGGGGTGAATGCGAGGGTTGGGCCACTTCTGCGGGTGCAGAGAGGGATACTGCTGAGGGTGGTGCAGGGGTACAGGACAGTGGGTGGACTGGCAGCAGCGGTGCTGGTAAGGTCCTACCCATTGGACGTGTTGGCTAGAGCTAGGAGCCAACGCTGGAGGGGTGCGACCAAAGAAGAGGTACGAGAATGGATGGAGGAGGAAATGGAGAGAAGGTGGGAGGAGTATGAGGACGCGCTGAAAGGAGCGATTGGGAATAGGAGAGATTGGATGGACCGGAAATTCGGGGAGGTGAACTACTTCTTGACACAAGTGCTCACTGGACATGGGTCGAGAGTAGGGTACCCCCACAAGATTGGGAAACGAGAGACTGGTGTGTGCGAGAGGTGTCAAGTGGAGGATGATGTGGGGCATGTGTTTAGATGCTGGAGGAACGAGGAAGTGCTGAAGAAGTTGGAGAGGAAACTAGGGAAGGCGGTGTACTGGGAAAACATGGTGGAGATAATGTTGAGGGGGGAGGAGGAATGGATGGAGGTGAGTGGAGTAGTAGAGAGCATGGTAAGGGGGAGAGAAGGACTCGATATGGCATGAGAGGCAGGAGTGATAGGAGGGAGAAGATGACGGTGTGAGCGGAGAGTGTGCGAGGGACCGCCGCCTGTCTCGAAGTATGCTAGGGTAGTGATTCCGAGGCGGGGGTAACGGCGAGTTTGAGGTGGGTTTGGTTGGTAGGCATCTCCTTGGGGATGTGTCCAACACTGTTTGGGTCCTGGACCCATTCGAACATGAGTTTCCCATCTCGGCCCGAAAAAAAAAAAAAAAAAAAAAAGATGGAAGTTACGGAAAATTCCAGGGGTCTTGTTGAATTTACCTTATCTAACTAGTTACAGCACGGACGATCCAAATATCGGTACTCCAATTAATATGTTACGGTTAGTAACGAATAAAAAAAGGAATTTAAACCTCTAGTCTATTGATATTCTGTGGACTATTTTATTGATAATTCTACAGTGACAAGCAAAATAACGGGGAAACGAAAATAAGGTATTTATAACATATACTTGCTACTTCAACGGACGTAACGGCCAGGGCCGGTCAGGTTATCAAATACGGTTTAAATCGGTCGGGCAATCGAACAAGCTGTAACTAAGCCACTTCCAAGCTCGGGAAACCCTTTGGATTAAAAAAACCCAGAAAACTTCAACAAACCAATATTGCGAAATTAAAAGAGATATTGTTTGACGTAGTTAGTTATGAACGGTTTAAATCAAGGAGAAATAGCGGGCCAACGTTCAAAGTTTAAAAAAAGTATTCGAGCGGATAGTTGGTTGTTATTATCTTCCTTTCTTATTGAACTTTTCAATTGTTCCTATTGAGGTTATAGCAAGTGACAAGTAGGATAGCAGCAAAAAGATACATGTGTCAAATAGTTACTGTACTTGAATGATGATAACCCAATCGATAATAGTTATAGGTCTCAACTAATATACAGACTTTCATTAAGATACAAGTTTACATCCAATGAGAATACAACATTCCAATATTATGCCTATATCTGATATAGCTATGACTTCATATCTGGCAGATCTTAAATTATAACATTTGACAGCTGTCCAATGTTTGCTCATTCTCAAAATTTGTGCATACATATATAATGATTAAATTAAAGTATGGGAGTGGAAAAAGTAGTGATGCAACTCACATTTGATGGCTTTTGAAACATTTTCACTCGTGTCTAAATAGCCATAATTAAATACTATTTAATAAAATATATTTTGGGTGTAACAAGAAAAATTAAGCTGTTGAAGTTATAACCTCATTGGAAATAGAGCTGTAAATTAAAAAAAAAAGTAGTGATCGGCACACAACCTCCAAGGCGCCAGATAATTAATTTAGATGCTAAGTTTGTATTAAAAGTTTTATCTTAACAATTTCTTAATTTTACTACAATACACCATTCAGAGTCAATAAGATTTCATTAGGCTGGAAACGACCCGCCATAAAAATAATTCACGTCCCACTGACGGGATTCTATATGCAATAAATTCAAATGACAGTGGGCTGTAGAGTGCAGAAATACACTGGCCCGGACCAATGGTAGGCATTAGGCCATTGTAGACGAACTCTGAGGTGCTTTAATGGGATTTCACTAGCCCAACATCACATTGTCTGTTATGAAAACATTGCTAGGAATACCAGAGCTTCTTCATTATTCTTTACTGTGGATAACAAAGTTTTGAAGGAGGAGTGAGTTATATCTGATCAGATATTTCTCTCGTCATATCGGGTGACTTTCACAGATTTCAGCAAGTTGTTGAAGTTATTTTGCTTCCTATGAGTATTTACTTCGCCATTAGGAACTGCATACAAGCCAAGATCAGCGACTATCTTCTCGGTGAAACTCCCTTGTTGGCTCGATCACATCTGGGAAGTCCGGTTTCACCATCCTCTCTCAATGCAACGTTTGACTGGTCCATTGCGTGTTCGAAGGATCAATGATGGAAAAACTCGCTAAACTAACTTTTCTTTATATTTTATTTGAACTTGTCAAATTGACAACTGATAAAAAAAATTAATAACTGTATAAAACAATATTTGTTTCATACATAAACTCCCTTGAGTATTTGCTTATTGAGTCGCTTTTAATTTCTCTCCTTGAGTATACTTTAAGTTATTTGATTTAACCACTTAGGTGTTCTGCATCACTGACATAATCTTCCAACTATATTTCTGATCTTAGTTGGGTAATCATTACCTTCCGTTTTTCTTTCAATGTTTAATTGGATCAGTGTTCGCACACACTGCCTGTTGCTGATCCATGTTCAAATTATATGTTTCCTGGTCAAGCTCTCAGTTGTTTCCAAGCTGATATTTAGTTTAATTTTGTTTTCAGTCATATAAAAAGCCTATCCAATTCGGGATTCGTTGTTAAATATAGTGGGATTTTCTTCTTTCATAATCATTCTATTACTTACTATCATCATTACTGAGTGTCCCTAATCCCTATCTATTCAAATATCATTTTGTGGAATATCTTGTAGGCAGACTTTCTGAATATGTTTTAAATAATTTAAAAATGTTTATTAATTCTTCTTTCTCACTCACAATCATTTGAGGGTTAACGCTACAGGAATGGGAATGTCTTCAAACAATAGCTTTGTTCCAACTGGCCTTTAGGGACCATTCTGGAATCGTATCTAGTACTGCGACGTGCGCAAACTCGAATGAGGGATGGTCCTTGAACTATTGTGAATTGTTTTTGTTTACTTTTTTGACATTAGATAGAGATCTGTGATTCGTCGCGCGTGACCCTTTACAAGAGAAAGATATTGATATTTTATATATTATTCAGTGTGGCAGTTTGGAAAATTTGAAGAATCATGGGTAATTTTTAATTATAGGTACTGTTTGGATTTTAATTAAAATACTTGTAATTCATTTTTGGAATTCTTAACTTTTCCTTAAATTTCAAAATAGGTTATGACGAAGGTAGACTTTAAATGAACCTGTAATCAAACAAAAATACTTCTAGACACTCATAAAATTTATAAAAATAGAGTATGGACATTTTCTGTAAGAAACCATAGGCAAATATGGCTACAAATTGCAGAGGAGGTTACAAAACAAATAATTATGAATGTGACAGACCTAAACTGCTAAAATAGGTGGAAAGTATTGAAGAGAAATTATAAAAAATATACCCATAACCAGAATTCTACGGGCCAGGCAAAAAATACTTTGAGTATGTAGAAGAAATGGATGCTATATTTGCAAAGAATAAAGTAATTCATCCAGATCTAATTCTGGAGAATGAAACAATTCATAATATTACAGGTAAAACTGAAATCAATGACAAAGAAAATAAAAAAAACAAGGACTACTCGCACTAATACGAGACTGGATATTAAAAAAGAAAAAGAAGCTCCCTGGAAAGTATCAGAGATGATATCAATAAATATTAGGATGAAAAACTGGAAATCGAAAGAGAAAAATTGGAAATATTGAAACAAAGAACCAATATTATAGAAGAAAGGAGTAAAAAAACAAAATGCTCACACTATAATCAACAACTGTAGTATTTAGTATTTGGTATTTATTTTGTTGATTTATTTATTCTATAAAATGAAAATTATTAAGTTGTACATATTAACAGACAGGAATTGAATTTGACACTATCAGAGTGTCTATTAGCAATTCTATTTCTTCTATCTACATCAGCATTATCTTCATCTTCATCTTCCTCTTCAATAAATGCAGGACCCCCTACTGGACCTGGTAAATTTGGATGGACTTCATTTTCAAAATTATCCTCTAGTGCAATATTATGAAGTACACAAGCAGCTCTTATTGTATGAACAATTAAATAAATCTTTCTTAATTTTAAAAGGTATAGCTGACTGAATTTTTGTTTAAGTATTCCAAAACAGTGTTCGATTATGTATCTGCTGCTTGACAGCTTGACATTATAATTGTCTTCTTGTTAAATCACCCCTGTCTTTATAAGGTGTGAGTAAATTCATTTTCAAGGGATATCCACTATCACCTAAAATACACAATCTGCCACATCTTTCCTATAGATTTTGTCCCAAAGAAGGATTTCGTAATACTCGACTGTCAAGTACAGATCCTGGATAACCCACACAAATATCTATGATCTTCATTCTATGATCACATACAGCTTGTAGCTACAAATAAAAAATATTGGAAAACAGTACATATTATACTTCAATAAAATTACCTGAATTGAATAGTCTACTGCTTGATAAGTAGAAAACTTAAACATGTTCACTAACATGATATAATGCAATAATATTTCCATAATGTCCCATTTTAGTATTGTAATATCTGCTAGCTTCAAACATCCCTGTAATGTCATTTACTATATGTCTAGACATTCTAAAATGCTCGAAAAAGGTAGTATCATCATATTCTACCACCGTTTCTTCTAAAATAAAATATATATATATATATATATATATATATATATATATATATATATATATAATCCATATACCCTTCTACCTAGGATAGGTGTAGGGCGTGAGGTTTCCATTATTCTTCCTCGTGGACGAGCTTCCTCCATTTCTTTTTGTCTTTCGCCAATTTCATTGCTTCTCTTCTATCGATCCCCCTTCGTTCTAATATTTTATTGATGGTATCATCCCATGTTATAACTGGTCTGCCCCTTTTCCTTTTTGTGGGTCGTTTTGCCTCCCATATCTGTTTTACCGGTCTCTCGCTGTTCATCCTTATTAATAAGGAAAATAAAAAATAAATAAATAAAAATAAATAAATAAAAATAAATACTAATAGTCTAAACATACATACCTAAATAATTGGAATTTCTCACTCTAGGTTCATTTAACATTAATTCTAAACCATCATCATCAGTGGACTCATCAGAAGATGAGAAAAAATCACTGTCACCTTCAACATCACTCATTGTGCTTGGAATAATAAAATGTCGATAGTGTCGAAAGCACGTTCTGAAACTTGATTAACAAACAATAACAAATAATGAAAAGAACAAGAAATAAGGTTAAAACTAACACCAGCACATCAACAATTTTTTGACGATATGTGCATGTAAGTTAGTTATTTTGGAATCGAAGTTACCGTTCAAGAACTGTTCTACTATCATCCCCTTTTCAGTTGGTACAGTTTTTGTACCGTCCCTAGAACGATACAAAATCAGTTGGAACGTGAAAGAAATACAGCGAACGATACTTAGAACGTTTCTAATCGCCAGTTGGAACAAACCTAATATTTAACTGTTACGAGCATTAGAAGCTTTTCAATGTAAGAAATGTTTTTGTTGAGTATCTGAATAAAATAAGCAATCCAACAAGAAATAATGGTTTATATGTATTGTATTGTTTTATTTGAAATATACTAACTTGTTATACAGTTAGTCGTAATCATTTTAACAAAAAAACAATTACTTTTCACGGCTTAAAGTTGAAAGCAGTCTCTGCATACTCTTGAAAATAAGATACAAAACAAGAGAGAAATCCCTTTGTTTAGTGTATATTTTACACATGATACTGTATTGTTTTTTAAACGAGTTTTGGCGTATCACTTACTAAGTATCTTAACAATATTTTTCAACAAGTCATTTCAGGATAAAAGAAGAGTACCGTTAAAACATATTATAGATTACAATCCGAATAATGAATTCAAGTCTTATTGCATATGAATTACATTTTCTCATCACTTATATGTTTCCAAAAGATTCCAATATTTTTCGGTCTATTGAGGATTGTTAATGGCTACAAATCTTATTGTGTTGATTTTTTATGGTTCTTAAACACAAGCTCATTCATGTGCTGAAAAATAAAAAATTATTCCGTATACGAGCCAATGAAATCATTATCAAAGTGGGTATAATTTGCTTGGATCTTTGCCGCAGGAAAGTGAAAAAAATATTGAAACGATTCAACGAAAAATTAGAGAATAAGGTTTCTTTTCATTGGATGAATATTTAAATCAACATTATTTCTGCCAGAAAAATAAGAAGAGAAGTATATTAAAAAAAAAAATTTTGTCCGAATTGTGAAAACTCTTCAAAAACTGATTACACCATTTAATTCTACGGAAAAAATACAAATAAAACTGTGTTTTATTGTTCCAGCATAACCTTAATTTAACTCGAACAATTATACGTCAGATAGTAGAAAATAATAATTTTAAATGTTTTTTGCCTGAAAATAAATCCATCAATGTAATCATTTTTTTAAATGTTTGGTTAGTTCATATATTTATAAGCAATTGAACTGTTTATATTTCAAATTCTTCATATCTCATGCATGTTCCTTGTGGTAGTAATAATTTTTTTTTGTCAAAGCAGATGAGTATATCATTAACTTACCAGTCAACAAGGCTCAACTGTAATAATAAACAAAATAGACAATTATATAATAATTTTTTTTTATTTAGAAAAGGGTCACAGGAAACGATTCACACATCAATAAAGTGCTCACGTATAAATGGCTTATAGTTCATATAACAGCCTTTTTGGTGTGCGTCATCGTTTGTGACGTATACTCGGATTTTGGGTATGTCGATATTTAATTTGTTATTTTGACATATAGTTAACCTTTAATTTGATAAATAAAATCATCAGGATTGTATTCAGCCAAATTCGAAAAGGCTATGAAATTAATAATACTTGGGATATGAAAACACTGCAAAATAAAACAAATTGTATATTCAATTTACATATTAAAATAATTTAATATTAGTAAATATAGTTCTGCATTTGAATAAATAAAATGCTAACAATAAGATCAATATTCACTTTTCATAAATAATAATTTAGCGTAAACAACAAAGTACAGACCTGACGAGAACTGTCAGTTGGACATTGGAAAAATACGTAAGACACGAAAGGAACGTCTGCATCGTATTTTGAACGATGTAATTTCGCCCGATTGATAGGTCGCGTTTGCGCGTAATCTGAACATCAACCAATCAAATTTTTGTAAGTCAAAGATTAGGGTTAACGTTTGTAATACGTTTAAACGGTTCATTATTGTGATATTTTGATTAGGATTAATCACAGACCTGCCTTTTTTTCCATTTCTTCCAACGTAATGTGTTAGATAGACATTAACAATCAATGACGCACACCAAGAAGGGTATTATATGAACTTTACTACAGAAGAACTACAACCAGAAACAGAAGAATTCGCAATAGCTATACAGGGCAACAAAAAACTAGATCAAACACATGATAGTAGATAAAAACATGCTTAACGATAGCTGCAGAAAATGGCACCAATTTACAGAAACAATCGAACACATAACAAACGGATGCATGCCAAAGTATTAAAAGAAATGAATGTACTAAAACTAAACATAGAACAAATACCTTCTTTTTTTTTAACTAAGAAGATGATCTGGACCTTCACAGCAATATAATAGTGGTTGAAAGCTGGTTAACAAAATGTAGTGTGTAGTTAAATATTTATGTCAAACATGAGACAGAAAAGGTAGGTCTAAAAATCAATGTAGGCATATATAATGTGTCTTTCTGTCTTTCGTAACCAGATTCTAATTTCTTTAATATTTGAATTTGTTAACTATTGCTTCAATGTCATTCGGTAATATTCTTTATTGGATTTGGGTTTGGTTCATTAGTTGTATGATAAAAGAAAATTGAAACATTTTTGGGAGCTTTTTCAAAATATTTTTTTTTCAAAAATGACGTAATGAAATGAAATATTTACAATTGTTACTATAGAATTTGGTTGGTTATGTATAAGTAAATGGAAAAACAATAATTAAACATATAGACGATATATTAAAATGATAGTACAAGTACTTACTTTAGAACTAACTTTACGATATTTGAGTAATAGGTGAGAAAATGTGTAGTTATTGATAATCAATTTGTTATTTTTAATAAATTATGATAAATTTGACCAAAGTTTCTGATATCTCTTTTCATCTTTCACTGTAGCTATTTTTGATACATACAAAAGATATACATATACACATATACATATAAAAAAAGAAGTAGAATAGTAGACTATAATACAGAATGTTATTTCAAAATAGTTATTTATCCTATAAGGGATGTAAGTAACATTATAGTCGAGAACGATTTTGCGCCCGAGCGATAGCGAAGGCTGGCAATAAAGTTAGAGGCTAGTAAATATACCTACTCATATCATGAGACAGTGACATAAGTTACCCAAGTGTCAAAAGGAACAGTTTAAAGTTAAACCTCCAATATTGGGCGTTTAAGTTTAAACTACACTCCCTACACAGCTCCAATATTTCCTCATTCCACCAGTAATTAGCCCTCCGCTCACGCGGAGAGCATTTCCCTCTCTTTTACAGCCCTGTATCAAATTGTACAATTCATCTACATCATGTCCAAGTCCCCTTTCTATCTCCTCTCTTACTTTCTTCCTCATTCTCTCTGCCTCGGCCTTCGTCCACCTCCATCCCCACTCTCCCGATAAATCCTTCCTCCCTTACCTTATATCCGTCTCCACATACCTATGTAAGCTCAGGCTTTCCTCATCCTCCAGCACCTTCCCACTACTCACTTTTTCCCACATGCTGTTATATCAATGAATGACGAACCCGTCACCCCTCACGAAGGTGGGCAGTAGTCCATCATTCAGCACCGCCAGCCCGTTGGATGTCAACACTTCCTCCAGGATCCTATCCTTTTTTTTTTTCATTCCCATGCATTATTCTTAGCATTTAATTCCCCTGTCACTATTCTCCTAATTATCATCCTTTTCCCTTTTGACACCCTCAGATCGGCCTCCAATCCTGTGATGCTCCCCTCATATTCTTCCAGGCTGACATTTGGGCTTATATACACACTATACACCACCATGTCTCCCATTCGCACTACCACCCATCCGTTTCCTTTCCTCACTTCACATCCGCCCTAGTCCATCTCCCATCACTCTTATTCCTGCCTCTCCTGTATCATCCATAATCCATCCCTGCTTCCCCACATATCTAGCATTTACCTCAGATCCACACACCACATCCACTTCCCTCCTAAAAATCACTTGATCCAATATATCATGCGCTACCCTTCATTTCCCTGAATTTATATGCAGCACCCTCCATCCTTCCCCTATATTCCTTCTTCCCGAGCACTGCTCGCCCCTTCCTCCCATTGGTCCAGAATCGTCCCCTCTGAGGGGTCCAGAGAGTCCCTCCCATTTTTTCCTTCCTGTTTTCCATCGTCTTCATCTACTCCCTTCCTCTCTCTACTACATTCTATCTCCCCTGGCTTGTGTCCCCTTTTCCCACATACCCTACAAAGGAAGGCCTGTCGACAGTCTCTGGCCATGTGATCCTCGCTCTTACATAGGCAGCACTTGACTTCCTTCACCTTACACCCTGCTACTTTATGGCCCTTTATCACACATCCAAAGCATCTGTCATCCTCTCTACTCTCTATAATACTTACCCTGTTTCCACCCCAATCTAATATCCTTTTTTTTTTCAATAAGGCTACCGCTTTTTCTCATTCCGCCCTCACCACCGCCATTTTCATCCCGTTCCTCTCCCTTACCACTTTAATCACCGTTGTCCCTTTCCCAATCAAATTCTCTATTTTCCCCCTGACCTTTTCATCTTCCATCCACGGTTCTATCCCTACCATTTTCATGGTTTTTGTTCCCCTCCCCGCTTCCACCACCCTAGCTCCTGTCACCTTTCCACCTCCCCCAGAATTCCCCTCACCTCAACCCCCTTCTTTGCCACTATAAGCACCTCCCTATTTCTTGAGACTCTGAGTCTATCCACCCACTCCCCTTTCATCTCCCTCAACCGCTTTTTAATCCTCTCGATCCCCTCCCCCTTCCTCGATATCCTTCAGGATTATCGCCCCATTCCTACCCTCCTTTTCCTTTTCCCCATCTGTATAGATTGTTACCTCCGCCTCCTCTCATCCACGCCAACATCTTCTTCAGCACTTCCACCTCTAGCCTGTGGAGTCCAATGCTGTCCCCCAAACAGTCGACTCATCAGCTGGAACGCCTTTTTCTCATCCCTAAAATCTCCCTCAATCCGACAGATCAACTCCTCCGTCTTTACCCTTACCCCATTCCTTTCCGTAGTGCGTACCTCCTTGACCCACTCCATTTCCTCCCCTTTTCCTCCTAGTATCGGGTACCTATCCCTAAACATCCTCTGTATTCCCTTCTCCATTCCACTGTCTTCCTTGGTCACCCATACCACCTTTACCTTTTCATCCCCTAAAATTGGATTTACCACCTCTACCTCTATTCCCTCCCCCTTTTTACCATCACAGTCCCTATCACTAGCCTCCTCCCATCCTTCCCAGTCTCTTTGCCCCACCTCCCATCATGTTTGCATTATCTCCTTCCTATCGTCGTCCCTCCTCAAACTCTCCAATTCCTTGACCCGCCCCTCTGCCGCTGCCTTCTCTTCCTCCAGCACCATATCCTTCAATCTCTCTACACTCTCCCTCTCTTCTTCCTTGCCATTCTCCACTTCCTTCTTTCCTTTCTCCTTCAGTTTCCTCTTCTGTTCCTTGTCTTCTAGAGGCGATACCTCCTTTCTCTTCACTCCAGTATCACTCCACCCTCTCGTCTTCCCCGCCTTATCAGGTGTTCCTTTTACTTTGTTCGATTTACCAAAAAATCCTTGCCTTCCTTCGTCCATCACCTCCTTTTCTATTTCTATTTCTCTTTTATCCATATTCCATCCCACGAGTAGCTAGGGAATTGAATGTCCACCACCACAGAGCCCCACTTGTGGTGGTAAGGATGGTTACTCCGGGAGGTTACCAGGTATCCCAGAGGCACCGTTTCTGACTGACTTTCGCGCAGCCATTCATCCATTGCCACGGTAGCTAACAACGTAGATTACGGATTGTTTTATCGAGGTTTACTCTTCTAGCGGTTCATTGTACTAGGCGAAGAGAATACACCGGCAAGAAACTACATAAAAGGTTTAGTCCCGAAGCTAATTGATAACATAAAAAGAGTCGGGCTGGATTCAGGGCACCGCAATAGATCTCAAAAAGGTCACAGTGAAATACGAGTCGAACAGACGTCAAAAAATAATAGTTCAATACTATTATAACGCTTTACAAAATTTGAAAAAATAATTTCCAAAGAACAGACCGTTCACTAAGACAATAACTACTTCTTGGGCTATATGCCCCGATAGACATTGAATTACACTTCTAAAGTGAACGGGGTTGGTATATCTCTTAAGATAGAACCAACCATTCTGGTTTGCGATTAGAAGGAATAACATCACTTGTGACCGGTTTCGGCGTATTTGCGCCTCATCATTACAAGGTAGATACTATTCGTCCAGAAGCTCTGAGAGTATTGATCTATTATTTTTTGACGTCTATAGATCACGCTTTACTAAAATATGACAATTATCTACAGGTAACTGTAATTGAGTAAATAAACGCGTCGAACCTTTACTTCGCATGAAACGAGTTGGCAGTTTTCTCACTTCTAGCTTTTCCATAACCGTTGTAATTTCTAAACGAAGAGTCCGATTCGACTAATTTGGAGAGAACTTCACATGTACATAATTAACCTTGAAGATGAAACTATTAAGTGAGCTACTGATTGATATCAAGATATGGAAACGGTTACTGCGACTTAACTATGCAATTTAAACAGGCGTATGACATTATCATTGTAAATTAGATTAGATCTCCAATTTCTTTGGAAATAAATATAGCCATTTTCATCCGCTGGTAATATAGCTTCTTATAGGTGAAGGAATTTTCAAAATTATTTTTGAGCTCATTGATAAATAATTCTTAAATAAACATACATACAACAAACATTAATAATATTAGTATAGAAGTTTAGATATAGATGACGATAATTTACAAAAATGTTGAATGGTGGATCTCGATTTTTCTTTTCGTGTTTATTTCATAGTTCTTTAATTCTATTGTTTCCGGTGAATCTTTTCCTGTGAATTGTAACTGGAGTTTATGTTAATACAAAACAATGAATTGAATGGAAATAAAATACTGGACGTTGGGGCAGTGCATTTTAAATCAGTACGTTTTATTAACAAAATAACAAATGCTATATCAAATAGAATGTCTTATTCAATTTTATGTTTTCTACAATTATCATAACTTCTACAATCTTGTAAATAAATAATGTATGGGCGAGAAAAACTGACAGAGCAAACGTGACCAGGTAATTGGGTCATAACATCTCAAAGTGTATACAAGTCGGTGTATAAGACATGGAATATTAAGCAAATATATAATCTATATGACATACTATAATTTTCCATTGAGACATATCTATAATATTAAATTATAGTTCATTGATTTCTCATGGTGAATTTAAATCCCAATTATTCAAGGCTTATAATTAACTGTGTGCGCCTAATCAAAATATCCCAAACTTTATCTAATCGCTACTGGGCTAATCGAAGTAAGATAAAAAAGAAAATTATATGAGGTGTGCTGGTAGCCCCATCTTCAGTGACATTTATGAAAAAAGTGTTAGTGTAGACCAATAACGTAGTAAACATAAATTAGCCTTCGCACATTATTGCCTTACAATGTTTTGGTCGCAACATAAATCAAGGCGAGTACATTGCACGGTAGCGTATCATTTCGGAAGGGTTCATTTAAACCATTTTATTAAAAACGTTTTTATAGACTAAATGATGTACGTAACTAATTTTTCGTTCGTATAAGTGTAAATTATATCAAAAATCGTAACTCTTAGATGTGTGAATTTTTAAAACATACCTACGAAGGATTTTAAAGTTAAAACAAGTTTTGCAATACAGATTATAAACATGTTAATATAATATATGGTTCATTTTGTTTTTACGAAACTAAGGAATAAATGAAATTGATGCACAATAAAATAGAAGAATCAAAACAATAATCAAAATAAGTATTTATTGTTCTCGACAATTATTTACAATTATATAACAAGGATCACAGCATAAAGTAACTAACACCCAAAATCGAACTGTTTGACTGTTTAATAAATCACTTCATCATCAGTTTTCAATTTATTGAACTCGTATTTCGTAGTGAAGTCGAATGTCTATATATTTCTCCAAAATATGGAATCTCTCTACGCATATACGCTCTTGTTAGTATAACCTTGTAACGGTAAATGGCTGTAACCTTACAGGGTGCCAATTGTACCGGTAAGAGGCGCCAGCTTGAAGTGCTTCGTCTAGAGACTCCTTTCAAGGGTGATTCGACCCCAAGTTTATGCTGCACAAGTGTTACAGGAAGGTTGTAAAAGTTGAAGGCGCCACTATCTTTTTGGCGTAGATAAAAATACTAATGAAAAAACTAAGGCGGAAAAGGTAGAAACGCCCTGTAAAATTTAAATGAAAGTTGACAATAAAAAAAAGTTACTAAAAATATTACCCCGGGCGATATCTCCCTCAACTTTTATAGTTGAGGATTTATAATAAAAGAAAAAAAAGAATTAAAAACTAATTTATTCTGCCACAGGAAATGAACACTGAGGAATTTGAACTTTTATAGGTACTTAGCTTATATGAAGTGGTTTCCTGAAGAAGATAGGCAGGTCTTGCCTCTACGGAGTCTTGAGAAGATCTCGAAGAAGATAGGTAGACAGTCTTGATTTGAACTGCTGTGTCCGGGATTATATCCTCGGGTTGTATCCTTGCCTAGGGCTTATATTATAGCCTAGGTCTTGGGATTATATCCTTGCCTAGGGCTTGGGGTTATATCCTCGGGGCTGTGCTTACCTAGAAGTACAGGTGGATCAGGAATTTATAGGAACTTGAATGTAATGGGCACATTATGTTGGTCAGCTTTTCAGGTTAAAAAAAGGAAGGCAGTTGTTTGAAAGTAAAAAATGTTCAACTTACTGAAAGCTTTCCAACATTATATGTCCCATGTTAAAACAGTAAAAATAGCAATTATCGGCTAAATTGAAAAAATATACTAATGATCCGAAAGAAACTAATCATAGCGAAAAGTTATTTAGTTATATGAAAAAATATCGTGCTTAGGAAATATATGAAACCGGCACTGGCGTTACGAAAGAATATTTTATAGGTTAACAGATTATAAAAATGTTATTTTATAATTAAAAGAGTTATTTCGCAACTGAAAAAGCTTGAAAATGTTTGTATAAAAGTAAAACAGTGAATTATAAAAGAATATTTGGTTTAAAAATACCATATTAGTATAAAAGCACAGTTTATGACCACCTGTTAAATTTAATTTCGTCTATCTCTGTAAAAAAATAAAGAATGCATACAAAAATTATATCAGACAGTACTTTAGAAGAAGCTTATTAATTATAAATTATGATTTTGAACTTACCACAGCAAAATTCATAAGATACTTAAAATATGGAAGATAACGAAAGATGGTCTTTCCCCGTAGGCAGTCGGTAACGAAAAGGGGTGTCTCTCGTGGGCAGACGTCAATTATCTTATGATCAGGGTTGAAATATTTGGGATCACAGAACTATAATTGGAAGTGGCTAGTGATGACGAGTGGTAATTAAAAGGATTTATTCTGTAAAATCGAAACTGGTCGATAGAGAATAGACATGCTACAACCTTACTTGTGAAATGACCGATTATCTTTTTTATTCCATTCCATCTTTCTAATTTATTATAGAAAATAGTGTTGAGCTGGCTTAAAATGTCTTTCCTAATCAAATTTTCACTGTTACTATGGATTAATGTTAATATTGTAAATTTAATTTACTGTTGGGACCCTTACTTTGTGGAATCTACTCATATTAATGTTATAGATGAAACTAACTGTTTCTAATTAATTCCACTATTTATTGAAAAATTTATGAAAATTATGAAAAGATATTGATAATTATTTCGATATTGTCATATCATCGTCAGAATGACAGAAGTTACATTTTATGTGATACCTACTTGATGTTTAATATTTTGGCTAGACCAAATATTAAGTGACCTATCTTGTGATTGACTTAATATATATGAATAGAAAAAAGAAGAAGATATGATTTTACAAATATTAAAGCTTAGGTATTATTAGCCCTATGGGGATATCCTGGATACCTTTTTCCCATTTAAGATCAGTATAACTGTTCAATGATATAGGAAACCGAGGATACCTATATCTGCTGATCTTTACAATTGTTACTTAAGAAGACAATTTAATAGTGGAGAGCTCCCTAGATTTATCTGTTCATTGACAACTTGATATTGTGGGTCTCTTAAGTGTCTTCTTATTTCTAGTTCTTCAACCCATGTCTTGAAAGACTGTGCAGTGTCGTCATCTACTGTCTGGTCCCAAGTAAGTCGTTCCTTCCACAGGCCTTGTACCAATAGCTTGGGTACCAAAACTGAAGGGCACGTAAATCCGATAGGGTCGAAAACTTTATGTGAAATGAACAAGATTAGTCGTTTCGATATTACCAATAGTTCTTGGTTAAGGTCAGACAAAATGAATTCTGGATTCAAATATAAAACGTCTCTCTGCGGATCCCAGACTAAACCTAGGAGGGGACAGGTATCACAGGTAGCAGAGCCGGTGTACTCCCACCCTCTTAATTCAAACTGACCTTCGGCCATAACTGCAGTTGCTTCCTTAATGAATTCAGACAGGGATCTTTCATCATGCAGGCTAGCGACGCAATTGTCAAGGTAGAAACTCTTGCTCAACCGTTCAAGGGTTTCTCGAGAATATTTTCCTGAATTGGGACCCTTTTCGAGATACGTGAATTAAATGATATTCTATCGTTGCTCCTAAAAGAAAAGGGCTACTGTTGACTCCAAAAACCACACGTTTGTGTCGCAAAACAATTTCTTGACATTGAGAATCAAACCATAAAAATCTAAGGAAATCACGATCATTTTCACAGAGACCTATTTGCAGAAAAGCTTTACGGATATCTGCCGTCACTCCCATTTTATTTTCTTTAAACCTGAGCAACATCGACGGAATCAACTCTATCAAATTAGGCCCTTTTTCTAAACAGTGGTTCAATGCTGGTTCCCCTGTCTCATGTGCCGATGCGTCAAATACTGGTCTTATCTTGGTGGTGGCTCTGTTTTCTTTTATAACTGGTCGGTGTGGCAGATAATGACCTTTAGTTAGGTCCACTTCTTGAGATGATCCAACTATTTCGATGACCTCCTCTTTTTCCCATTCTGCAAAAACATCATCATATAGCTCAAAAACCCCTTTTTCCTTCAACTTGCTAACAGTATTGATTAATCTCTCTCGAGCCATTTTGTAATTTGTCGGAATTGGGGGGTGTCCATCAATCCATGGAAGTTGAACCACGTAACGTCCATTTTTATCTACTTTCACTGTCTGTAGAAATAATTTCCTAGCCTCTAAGTCATTTTCTTCTTTGTTAGGCTTGTCTGAAGGATTTTTAATACCAATAGTCTCAAGTTTCCACATATCGCTAATTGTCATATCTTTGACAAACAAATTTAGAGTTGTGGTCACCACATCAGATCGACTGTTTGTTGTTGGTATTTTTCCCATAAGCGTCCAACCAAAATGAGTCTCAATTGCGAATAGGCCACATTTTAATTCTCGGCGTCTTCCGGTATACAAACTTCCCGCGACATCTGCTCCTAATAATAGCTCGATCGGACCGGGGTTTCCAGCGTCAGAAATCTCAGCATCGAAGTATTTCATTTCCTCTGTCCACTCACCTTGAAGAATTGGAACAATGTCACCACAAATAGTCGTCTCATCGAGGGCTTCGAACATGTAGTTATAGTCTCAGTTGGAAATTGTAATGTCATAGCAGTTGTGGGTATTTAAAACCTGTCTCCCACCAAATAGACTGTGAACTATTTTCTCGCAACGTTTAGGTTTATATCCAAGCTATCTAGCAGGGGTTTTCAAAATGTACGACCTTTGCGATCCACTATCAATCAAGGCTCGTACTACCCTAGACCCAACAAAACTTTTCAGGATAATTCGAATCGCCTGCAAAAATATCTGAGTGCTTGTATAATTGGATAGGGTCTGATTTCATTGAACATCTCTCGTAACAGCAGCTTCTACACTGCTGGTAGGCTTATTTTCTATAACGTCAGGAACGCCAGGACACATTAGAACGACATGAGAACGCTTACATAAAATACATCTTAGACGACTTCTACACCTTTTCGACTGGTGACCCACCTTTAGACAGCGATAACAGGCCCTTTTTTGTGCGAGTACTTCCTTTCGTTGCTCGTAAGACATCTTCTGCGCCTTGAAACAGCTCGAACTATCATGAGACCCTGTACAAAAAAATACATGTGGTAACTTCGCAATTCATAAGTCCCGCCGCAGTAGGGATTTCACTGTTATGTCTAAATTTCTTATCTATAGTGGAACTCTTTTATACTGCCGTCGTAACGTTTAAATTCTACTTTTGGCAACTTAAACTTATACATACTTGTTCTTTCCAAGGAATTTTGGTTGGGAACATTGCAGATGTGAGCATTCTTTACCACTGTAGTTAAATCACCTTTTATTTTCTCAAGCTTTGTTCTTGTTTTGGTATATTTCTTATTGTAATCTTCACAGCTTTCAATTCCACTAATCAATTCTTCTTCCGATGCACTGTCTAATACAAATTCATCAAATTTTGTCCTTAAAAGTTCGAATGTTATCCCTACCGACTCTATATCCACGGGATCAGCACTAAATAATTCGTCGAGTTCATTCGCGTATTTTGTAAACATGCCTCGAATTGCTTTCCGGCTTTTCTTCAAATTCTTTTCGTTGGCCATATTTACTATCGAATTTTCGGTGAAACGATACGAATGAATCACAAAAAACTGAATTGTGAAAATATATTTTGATTAACGAATTTTATTTATAACTTAACTTAACTTAACTGACAGTTCTATGACAACTATTAAAATTGAGTCTTCTGGTCTCCGACAGGGCCAGTGAAAAAGAGTGCTTCTTGCATACTTTGAAGAAAAGTCCAAAATATGGAAATCGTCAACGCTTTGGTCGAATAACTTGTTAAAGTCGATGATGAACATAAATAATCATGACATAAGCAGATATTACAAGCTTGTGGCTTTTTTGAAGCGAAAGGGTGAAGGATATCGACCGAAAAAGTCAAAAGTATTGACAAGGGAACAAACCGACAAATTTCTCGCAGAAGCCCCGGAGGACATATATCTAACGCAGAAAGTGGCTGCGATTTTTGGTGTGTTTGGAGCCTGTCGTCGAGAGGAACTGTGCGATTTGACATTAAATAATATCGAGGATTCCGGAACTTCACTAGTTTTGCATATACCAGACACAAAAACTTATGTGCAACACTCCTTTGTTGTAAGTGGTACATTGTATATGAACTACTATAAAAAGTACATAGCCTTTCGTTCAGCGGATATTAATCATTCAAGTGTTTTTATAAAATGCATTAAAAATAAATGTGCCAGAACTCCTGTTGGAATCAACACATTTGGTAAGATGCCTGCCAAAATTGCTGAATTTCTAAATTTGCCTGATCCCCATCTTTATACTGAATATTATTTCCGACGTTCCTCAGCTAGTTTGTTGGCGGACTCTGGTGCTCATCTCACTACAATTAAAACAGAAGGTGGATGGAAGTACAGTACAGTAGCAGAGGGTTATATAGAAGACAAAGGAATCAGAACATTGCGGATCAAATTTTGTCCAAAACTTCGACGGATAACATTGCTCTCTGCGCTGGTACAAGCTTCACCAAAATAAATTCTGTTACATCTACCAATGAGACTGGCCACTTTTAGCACTAGTGCTAAAAGTATTTTACCATAAAATGGCATTTTAGGCACTGACCACATGCGTTAAAAATTATACTTATACTGACGTTTGTAGAAAATAGCTATTTCGTGAAATTGCTCCACTCGTTTCGCAAACTTTTTCACTCACAAAATAAAATGTTACTTTAAACACTAATATCATACATAGTTTTTTGTACAACTCCTATTTTGATAATAAACTAAAGGTATTTCAAGAAAATCATATTTTGACGTCCATTGTCAGTTAATAATTTTTTTGACGTTTTAACAATAATCCTCATTTCCTGGTAATGATTATCTCTCTATTAACACTAGTGTTAAAAGTATTTTACTTTTAACACGCTACTTTGTAAACGTCTTCTTTTAACACGTTTCACAGGCATTAAAAATGTCACTTTCAATGGCAGTTGTACAAAAGCACAATTATAATTGAAATCATTACATTCTCAAAAGATAGTTCGAGGTTGCCAAGCTAAAAATTTATAAACTATTTTACTATTTCATATTGATAGAAAATGAAAAATCCTAACCGAAAAAAAACGAGCTGGACTGTAGGCTGGTCATACCTATTTTAAATGCTTTTCACTTTTTTTCTTACCCTTTAAACGTAAAATACTGCAAAAATCCTGAATATAATCATAATTACGATTATTTTTATACCAGATTTGGCATCATGTAAAAAGAGCCTCGTCTTAAATATGTTGGGGACAACCAAAATGTAAACAAGGCTTGTCTATCTTCAATACGTCATTGGTGTAGACCTAGGACTGAACTTAGAAACATAAAGAACGTTCTAGATTCATATTGGAATATATGGTATGGGTGCCAGAGTTAGAGAAAACATTTAAAAGGAATTCTTTTTCGCGTATAGAGTATGTCATAATGTAATGTATGTTAGGAATTGAATGTTAATCACACCGGTTATGTTACCCGACTGTACCTTGGTCAAAAATTGTTTAAATCCCGATGGTTCAAATGAAGAAGCAGCAATTTTTCTTCGTCCATGGAATTGTTTAATATTTTCTGACTGATCTGTCAAAAACAACTCCTGACAATTTTCCATAAGCTGCTAAGTTATGGCTGTCCAAACAATTGAAAGTGTGCAATAAGCTGAATCTGAACTGTAATCTTTGCAACCTCCCAAATTCTAATGGGAATGTTCTCCTAAGGTTTTGTGAAATTACAGACTGCAATGTCTTTTGTACTTACAGCCAAACACACTATCCTTTTAATGGCAATTGTAGTCAGTATGAATATTGATTTAACTACAAAACTTAGGACATTAGAGGAACTCTCATCAGACCACGACCTTATTCAAATTACAAACAAAGTGGACGTTATACAGAAAATATAGAAACAATAATGTATAATTCATAGACAATATTAAATTCAAAAGGTGTTCAAAGTGCTCCTCATTACTTCTTGTCAGTAATGCAGCCTATATTTCGTTTCCTCTCCATCCTTTTGCATTATCTCTGAATCAATATTACGGCATTCTGTGATAGTTCGCTGGCGAAGTTGGGTAATTGTTTATACTTTGATTTGGTATACTTTGGATTTCAATTGACCTCATAGAAAATAATCTAATGGAATTAAGTCAAGTGATCTGGGGGGCAAGTTTATATGTCCCCGTTGGCCAATCCACCTTGTCATAGAGACAGCATTTAAATAATTTTGCACTCTGACAGCATAAAAAGACGAAGTCCCATCTTGCTACAATATTACATCTTTACGAAATTCATGCGGGTGGTTTGTTTCAATATTATTAATTGCTAACGTTACCTCTGTCTTCAAAATTTGAATAAGTTTCAGCATTTAAATTACTATCAATAAATATTGGGCCTACAATGTTGTTAAATAGTATGCCTACCCAAACATTGATTTTTGGCGGAAATTGTGCGTGGCCTTTCCGAAGTAATCGGGTATTTTCATCAGACCAGTATCTGATATTTAGCCGATGTACATGACCATCCAAACAATTTGAGTGTAGCATCTGAAAATAAACAAATTAATTTGCTAGGTAACCCAAAACGACTATTGAGTTATCAAGGTCCGTATCAAACCTCCTTCTCACATTACTCATAATTCGTAAATTTTGATACCAAAATGTTATACATATTCAAGATTAGTGTTTCAAGAACTTTCAAACGCGGTCTCACATGATGCACTTACTTATTAGAAAAACATAAAATACGCTCAACTTTCGGTGTTTGTTCTAAGTCTACTAAAATTGTACGGGATGTAAAAAATGTGTGGTTATCATTGAATCATCTCACAGTGTCTGATATAGATGGTTACACTTAAATAATTACCATTTATCACGAAAATAATGGAGTTTATAAATTATCAGTGAAACATCAATTTATTCTATAAAACAATTATTACCTCGAGAGCCATAAGAATTAGGTATAGTGCTTACGTTATTATAAAAAGTTGTTTGTAATTGAGTCAGCAATTCAAAAAGCTGTGAATATACGGGGTGTTCTATTCAAAATAACGAAGTTGACCGCAACTCTTGGTGTAACCAGAAGTCATCAAAAGTCAAGCGTACTTTCATTCGATATATCAATGTAGGAAACCCGTTATCACAAATCAGTCTTTTATTCTGATCGGTTTTACCATAATGACTAATGTGCCATCGTAAAAAGTATTATATGTATATATTAGACTGATTAAAAAAAATGATTAATTTTTTCTCTCTTAATTATAACGAAAATATTTTTGGAAATTACAAAAAAAATACTGTGAAAGTTTAAGTTTAATATTAAGAGGTGCCGCATCGCAAATTTCGATTTTCCATTTAAATAACATGGGAACAATATTCTCTAGCACTTTGGAATTTTAAAGCTCACGTTGGTGACAATACTTCGGAATGACCAAGGTATTTACTTGTAGAAAATTTAACGCTCTACAAAAAAGGTCTCTTACAATTTCAAAAGTTCAGGTTATAATTTTTAGGTTAAAATGTTTTCAGTTTAATGCAAATAACTTGGGATCTGTGAAAAAAATCGAAAACTTTTATTTAAATAAGTTATAGAAAAAAGAATGCTCTCCAAAAAATTTCCCACAAAATTTTCTCATAAAGTTGATGGTTGCGTCAAAAAATTGGAAAAATGTTAAAATTTGTCCTAGTTAAACTTTGACCTCGAATAACTTTTGAAGGAATTAATTTATGAAAAAATCGTAGGAGACCTTTTTTGTAGAGCGTTCAAGTTTCTACAAGAATTTACCTTGGTTATTTCAACGTATTGTCACCAACGTGAGCTATAAAATTCCAAAGTGCAAAGATCGTTTAATTTTTCAATGTATTCACATTAACCATACCCAAGAAATAAAAATCAAGCGATTATTATAATAATGGTTAAAGAAAAGAAAATAATATATGTGGATGGTCTGATGATCTGAATATATATATATATATATATATATATATATATATATATATATATATTCAGATTTGACAAATAATTAATTATGTTCCGTATAGCCATTCATTGAGTGGAAGAGGGAAGCTAGAATAACAGAGAGACAATTGGTCCGATTCTCTAAAAGAGTGGTTATTAGAACAACTGTCATTTGGGTGGTATATATGAAGGTCAGTGATTATTTCAGTCACTTTTAGATTCTCTAGTTCTCCGAGGTCTAAATGGAGAAAAATTTAACAACTAGTTGTCAGCTTACCACAAATGAAGTGACTAATTCATCCACCAGATTTCATTGGTGGAATTTTGAAGTGTAAAAGTTATTAATCAGTGACAGTGACATAAAATGGCACTAGTTGCAGGAAATTTGTTGCATTTTTTAATATTAGCTGCAGCCCAGGAAAAATTCAACCGTGAGATAATTAATATTATTACTGAATAAATAATCTTTAAGAACACATATTATAGAAGAAGAGCAGCATCTTATAATAGAACGTTACGAGATTCGACTCACCCATTTCACATTAGTGACCAAAAATTTAGAAATATTTATCATATTCCTAAAATGTTGGCGCTAAAGGTTTTGATACCTTTGATAGAGCCTCATGTCGTTCAACATGGTAGAAGAGTTACTCTTATACCATTACATCTAAAAGTAAATTGAAGTTGAGCAATTGTATATTTAGCTCAAAAATATTTTTAAAATTCAACTTTCTGGCACTTGCCACCTTCACTAGGGTTCACTAGGCAGTGATAGTAATGTAGCTATGTCACAGCCAAGTGTAAGTAGGGCAATTAAGGAAGTAATTGAAATTCTTAGCATACATGTTTTTCCTGATATAGTAAAGTTTCCAACTGTACTAGAAGCAAAACTGGAAATCAAAAAAAAGTAAGTATACCTAGAGCATATAAAATGCATAAATTGATTGTGATAAAATATATAATTTTAGATTCATGGAAAAGTACCAATTTCCTAATGTATTGGGAGCTATTGTGATAATCTGTCCACCAATAGATGATGTTCACAACCCGGAAATTGCCTATTTGAATCGAAAAGGTTTTCACAGTAAGTATTTTATTCCTAGTATTTTATTCCTAACATTTACAACTTAGTTAAAAATTTCAAATATTTCAAATAAACAACTTTTGTATTCACTTCATGCTGAATTGTATTTGATTCAAAATTTAATATAAGTTTTTCGGATGGTGTAGGTATGTGATTCGAGAATGAAATTGCTAGCAGTAAATGCCAGATATCCAGGTTCTGTACATACAGCAATATAGAATGCCTCCAATATAGGTAATTAATATTTGGGGAATTACATTAAAAATACACGACCTAATGATAATAAGCAACAATACGGCAAAAATAACTGAAATTTCAATTTTATTATCAATATTATCATTAACAGGCTTCACTTTCGTAACTTTTGCTTGAAAACAACGAAATTATGTTGAATTGTTGAATGTTCTCTTCACTGTATGGCGGCTCGGTCGGAGTCGATCTGGATATCTTGTAGCAAATAAAACACAAGTTCTAGTAACAACTCTGTCACATTCACCATGTATTAAAATTAAATTTAGATAATCTTTATTGTTTAATTCCAAACGAGCCATTTCTATCACTGTACGATGCGATTGATTTCAAATAATGACAATTTATACTACTTAATTAGGATAGGTAGATGCACAACCTGGTAAAATGAAGAATAAATGCCTATGCCTACGCCTACGCCTATTCCTATGCCTGCGCAATAATAAGGCTGAAATAATTATTATTTTTAAATAAATGTTAATATCTCAAAAACGGTTAAGATTCGGTATAGGGAAGTGAATATAAACTGCCCTTATTTTCGGCCTTAGAATTGAGTTAAATAATGAAAATATGGTTGTTTCAATGGAAAAATGAAGATACTTAACATTTTTGAACTTGAACTTTTCATTATTTTTTCACGAGCCCTGTACACAAAATATGAGTTTTAGACATGTCACCAATAACCGAAATATTTTCCATAAATTTGCCATAACTTGTTCTTCATCTATGTCAATTTTTATAGAAATCGTGTTATTAGTATGTATAGAATTAAAATGTCTACCACAGATACTTGTGACTGTGACGGAAGTTTCGATGATCTCAACCATTGGATGTTTGACTGTGGATATAAAAGAGAAGCCACCAAACACTTACTGAACACCTTATCAGCGAAGAAGAAAGCTTTTCCGCAATATATAGTTTCTCTCTTGTACATAAGCCCAGGGAAACATATCATAAGATATATTTTATGGGAATTCCTCAAACGCACCAAACGAAAAGTAAAATATTGTAATATTTTTCATTTAGTTCTGTTTGAATGGATGTTTGTCCTTTTGTAGCCAGTACTCCTGATCTTTAGCATAACCCCAAAAGAGAAAATGGACTTTATTCAACTCCGTTCATCTTGGTGCTCAGAGAACTGGTCCTGCTCGTCCAATCCAGCTTCCAGAAAACATATCATTTAATTGTACACGAATGAGCGTATTATCGTGAGCAGGAGCTCCGTCATGTAGATACCACATTTTTTGAAAAATGAGTTAGCAAAAGGTAAATATTGATATTCCAGAACCTACTTACTACCTACCTAATTACTAAGAACGGTGATGATGATGTGGTTCTAATTGCACTATTTAGAAAAACGACATGGAAAATCTCACTCTTATACAGTTGTGGTATTGGTACCGACCTTTTAAGACATTTTTCTAAAATAACCAATTATTGTGAATGAATTTTATTTATGCTGCTTTTTATTATTGATTTTTCATTAGAAATAAAATTTTTATTCATAAAATTGAGATATTACAAAAACATTTAGTTTGGGTATAGGGAATACTCAATCAAAAGTATGGTACAGTAACTTCCATTTATCGATATAAAATACAGCGTGATCCGTTCAAAAAAATTGAGAAGCCGCTGTATTCGAGTTTGGGCTCGCCCTGTATACGGTTTTTAAAATATAGATACAAGTCTAGTGAATCATGATAGTAGACGACCATCACAGTCGTATGGATGTAAGATATTAATTTTAAATTGTGCAGTTTAAACTATACGGGGCGTTCAACTCATTACGATTTTCAGGAACAAGTGATCAGAACCTTCCAAATACACTTTATAACATATTACAATATCGAGGTCAAGCATAATTCAAATTTGAAGTAAGATACAGGGTGTCTCTTTAGAAGATTTACCTAACTAATTTTGGAATATGGGTTATTTCAATATCTTTGAGAATTTACAAGATATTGGACTTTAGAGGTATAGATGTTAACTGAATTAAACAAAAGATCGTTTAATTTGATTCTACAACATTTTACGAAAGCAACAACCACTCATTTTTTTCAGGAAAGCTCCCAAGGAGGTAGCATAATGACATATAAAATTTCATTTTGTTCAATTTAGTAACCTCTATACCCAAGAATATGAATTATTATTAATGGTTAAAGAAAAGGAAATATTTTATTATACAAACTGCAAGGGTTGAAAATGAAGTTAATTTGCATTTATTTCACTAATACATTAAAGTGAACGTTTGGTTTGTTGTACTTTGAAGTGAAGATGGTAACACTTACAGAATATAAATGTAGTTTTAACAAACGGATCCTTATATTCTATTGAAAAGTGTCTTTTCAGATCCCATATTTCATAAAATTAAATTAATGCTCGTCGGCGCATATAGCCCAGAGAGTAGTTGCTTCTTTATCGAAATTAGGTCGATCTTATAAAGGTAACCTTTACTTTTAGCAATAAATCGAAAAATTTCCAAAGAACTGGGACCCTGTATAATCCAAAAGTCAATAATCTGAGAATTTACTTAAGTACAATCAACTTTTTGTCCAAAATTTCCTGGTAACTTACTAACAGGTTTTGTGAAAAGAATAATTCAACTTATGTGTGACTCCCTGTACAAAACGAGTTATAGGCGAACACCAGCCCTCAACTTTATTTATCTTCTAACTGATACCGGGATCACATAAAATATTGATTCATTCGAAGAATATCAGCTCACGATTGTATATTTGATTATTGAGAAAATCCTGATTAATTAAAATTATATTTGCAATATGTATGCATAATAAAATTATGCAGTCTGAAACAAAAACCATTATGCTAAACTCTTCGAAAAGTGGTTTTACTAATGATACGCATACATTATTTCACAATAATCTGAGCTCTTAATCATTCACGCTCAAGATCTTTATCATCGTTCACACTGATCTTACAATTCATCATTTCTCCGCGCCTGATGCATGTTATGTATTGTTTAGGTAATGTTAGTCTTAGCGTGTGCTCAGGTGGGGACTTACGTTACCACCGATGGGAGACACCAGACAAATCTTTAGTAACCAGCTTGAATTCATCCGGTGAACACCGCATTCAAGTTCAATTCTGATACTTGACCACTCGTGAACGATAAACGATATCAACAGTCAGTAAGAGCAGAAACTTCTGAATATTTTCACGGAATTTGCGAAAAAAGTTTTAAAGTCGATCACAACGCTTTTTTTTGAATCGTTATAATAGTTTTGGTGTTGTTAAGTGTGATAAGTGACATAAATGAACTCATTATTACATTACAGTAATCTATCCGAGCGACTTAGCTCGCAGCTTCCTAAACTAAATTTTCCTGATGACAATAATAATAATCATGATTTTGAGATTTCTCCTCCTACGAAAGGGGATAAATATTCTCTAAGACCAAGATCTTTAAGGAGAATGACAGAAACCGCTAAACAGCCCATTGGAGAAGCTACACACAGACAAAGTAAACCGCATAGACCTAAACAAAAAGCAGCACCACTAAGCAAATATAGACGAAAAACTGCAAACGCCAGAGAAAGAAATAGAATGAGGGAAATCAATCAAGCTTTTGAAACATTGAGAAAAATAATACCCCACATGCAAGCAACACACATACCCGGAGCTAATGAAAAGTTGACAAAAATTACTACACTGAGATTAGCAATGAAATATATATCGACGTTAAGTGCCACTTTGAATGGCTCAACCGAAATAGAGTCCATTTCTGATTATAGTGATTTCGATTGCCTATTTCTGGAATCAGATGGGGAATCAATTTCAGATCACTCTGGGTCCTTGCTTACGTCTCCAGATTTTCCGGAACCTTCTTTATCTCCTGTAGATTTCAGTGATCCTTCTTTACCTGCGCTTTTGCACACTGACTTCACTGAGCATTCTTTAGAACCAGCTGATTTTAGTGATTTTTTGTTAACGTAACAACTAGTGAGTTTCCATAATTCAAGTGTTTAAATAAGCAGCTTAATTCAATCACTTCCTTTGAAAAAATAAAACAGGTAAATACAATTAAACCTTTCCCTCTAGGTATTGGATTCATTGGTATCTAGTAACAATTACTTTGTTTTGTATTTTGATTATGTAGAAAGTTATGCACCTGACAGCCAATTCAATAAATTTTAGGTATGACCAAATTACGTATGTTTGATCAAATAAAGGATGTGGTAAAATTAAATAGTTTTGTTTGAAAAAATATTCGTTGTAAGTAGGATTTAAGTATATCTCAAAGAACACAACACATACAAGTTTGAGAAAGGAACTTTGAAGTGCACAAAGTAATGTGTGCAAGTGTGTAATAATCACATAGTACATTTTCACCTGATGAAATATCAAATTACCAAATATAGGCTTTTTCAAGATTATACGCCTGTTTCAGATTGAGAATGATAAAATCGACTGAACTGCAAGGTATTCTTGTGAATTCTCTTAACATTGAACAAAAAAATTTGTTTTTATTGATACCTCACTTTTTTATTTAAATTCTCTTATATGAATACAAATCCATTTCTTTGCTTAAATTGCGGTGGTATGAATTGGAAATAAATTTCCGGTGAAAATTTGATAAATATTTCCAATTATGTTCACTGTTTCTGCTCTCCTCACTCCTCCATCTGCTTAGGAAAAATCTACAGTCTTATGTCATATATATTTCAACACTTTTGCACTGTTTCAAATTCCCCCACTTTTCAATACTGAGTTAGTTTCTTCACAAATATACCGCGCATCACACACACGTTTATTTACAGAGGAAACTGGTAGCAGTGGACCTTTATTGTTTTTCTCGATAGTACATTATATATTTATATTAATCTATCTACATTGAAAGCCTTTCAACGGCTTATGCATATACTCTTTTAAATTGCAAGCTAAACTAGACGATATAAATATATCAACTCATTACAATAATTATAATCTTGAGTTACTTTCTTAGAAAACTTATTGCTTGGTGTATTGGTTTGCCACACTAGAGCCTAATAGCTCAATTAATGAGAAAAATTTTGTTTGGATTACCTATATAAGTACCTATCATTCATAAGAAAAAAAATAATGATTAAAAACGGATTTAGTATTTTTACGAAAATAAGTCATTGAAGAAAATAAGTTAAGTGCGTTCATTCCGCCTGAATACTTGAGGGTAAAAAGAAGAATGCAAAATGAACTGATATTCCACAATACAACCAATTTTATTAAATATTTTAACATTTATTAAAGTTAACTAGTACCTTGTTTATTTCCTTCAATACTATTTTATTCATTTGTGGCAATTGTGGTTATTGCAAAAATTATTTAGGTATTTGTTCTCACTTATAATATCCAAGAGCTTAAATTATTTCCGGAAAATTTCTTGAGGTTACGAATATTTTGAAAATTTTTATAATTTTCTTAAAATATTCGTGCCCGAAAGAAAATTTCCAGGAATAATTTAAGCTTGCGTGGTATTCGGTAAGAAAATTTCACACCATAATTTGGAAAAAATCAAAATCAAGTGTTTAGAAACAGTTTGTTGAATTTTGTGACGAAAAGTTGTGAAATTCTTATAGAAATTTTGCATTATTCACAAGTATATCTACATTATTTATTGGTTGTAGATCATATGTTTACCTTTTCAACTGTCAAAAAATTTCCACTTAAATATCGTGGCGCCTCGAAAAACTCCGTAAATTTTTTTTGTTGCCATGGTAACTAGTTAAAATTAAGGCATCTTATTGGTTAAAAAATAGAGCTTTGAAATTTTCAATATAACATACACAGTAGGGTGCTTTTTTAACTCTTACCCTCTCAAACGTTTCTATTTGATGTAAAAATCCTCACCAACCATGAGCCCTATTGGTCAACTCTAAGGGGTCGCTATTTTTATTTTAGTTTCTCATTTAATTAACATGGGAAAAATTATGTTTTTATTAAAATTGAAATTACTTATAATTGACGCAATTTTTTACAAAAAACCATTTTATATTCTTAAAGTTTAGTCTTTGAACTTTACTAAACTCTAAGACCAATTATGATTATCTTTACTAGAAGCGAAGTTTCAGCCATTTAAAAATTACTAAATTTTTAAATTTGGAGAAATAGCTGGTAATAATTTTTTTTCTTGCATAATTTCTCAAAATGTTTACTCAAACTATTAATCAGTATTGTATATTTATGGATTAGATATTTTAAAAATGGTTGTCAGTATATAGTGTATGTGGCAGCACTCAGATGAATGAATTATATATATGATTACAAGTAATCAAGGATTTTAATGTTGATATTATATTATAGTTTACATTTACATTAGAGTACAATATAGCACTTAAGAAAAATACGCCTTTTCGATACGCTATTAATTTGGTTTATTCTTCACTTGCAAGTGTTTTAGTGCAGTTCGGGAATTTTTGCCTGTGATATTGAACTAATTGGAGTAAAAATTCTTTTTGCTTTTCGTTTCTCGTTAAATAACGATTGTAAGTTGTAATAAGAGCTGCACCTCGCTCCGCTACGTCATTGACGACTTTTAAACTATTCAATTTTTTTTACCTTCAATGTAATTGGTTTCCCACATATCTGGGTAAACATCAAGGAACCCATGCGACAATTGAAGCTGTTGAGAGAGAAAAAGAGACTCCACACTAATAAAATTACTTAGATCTTTTTGAACTAATGTATCCAGATCACTCTCTTTCACGTTAAATCTTATTTCCCTGGTCACTTTTTCGATGCTTAATAGCGCTCATCATTTTCAATTTAATGTCTACTGTGATTCTTTCATCAAAAAAAGATAAACTAATCAAGTGTTCTGAGGTAATAGTTTGAGTAAAAATTTTGAGAAATTATGCAAAAAAAATATTACAAACTATTTATCCAAATTTAAAAATTTAGTAATTTTTAAATGGCTGAATTTTGAATTATTGTGATTATATGAAAATGAAAAACTGGTACTGGAATGATCTTTTGATGTAAAAATGACAACTATATAACTGTCTTATTTGACAACATGAAAATACAAGTGAATGTTACAAACTTAAACAAAACAATACCTGCAGACAACGCTTTACTAAATTCAATACTTCCACTTTTTGTTACAAGTTAATGTCAACATTCACTTTGACAATACATTCAACATTTGACAAAAATGTTGATGTTTCAACTTTGATAATGCCTTTGTCATGATATCGGCTGCCTGGTCATCTGTTTGAACATATTGTAATTCAAAAAATTCATCTTTGAATTTCTCTCGTATAAAATGGTAGCGTACGTCAATATGTTTAGTTCTCTTATGAAACTCTGGATTCTTCACAAGTCGTATTGCGCTTTGATTATCCATAAATAAAGCTGGTACATCCAATTTAACTTGTCGAAGATCACATAAGAGATTCTTCAACCAGACAAGTTCTTTTATAGCTTGTGACGCTGCCACATACTCGGATTCTGTTGTGGATAGTGCGACGGATTTTTGTCGTTCTGATCCCCAGCTAATTACACTTCCTCCAAGCATGAAAACTTAACCTGATGTTGATCTTCGTGTTTGCGTGTCTCCAGCATAGTCGGCATCACTATACCCGCAAAAGTCTAAATTGTTTCCGCTTACGAAACGTATTCCTTTGTTCATCGTACCTTTGATATATTTCATAATGTGTTTTACTGCATTCACATGTGCAGTAGCTGGTTTTTCCAAATAACGACTGACACTTCCAACTGCGAAACTAATATCTGGTCTGGTTGCAACGGCCAGATACATCAAGCTCCCGACTGCCTCTCGATAAGGAAAATCGATTTTTTTATCAGCTTCAAAATCTCCGAGGTTTTGTGAACTAGCTAATGGAGTTGTCACTGTCTTACAATATGTCATATCAAAACGATCAAGAATCTTTCTTGCATATCCTTGTTGATGAACATGAATCGATCCATCCAAAAGCTGATCAATTTCGAGTCCCAAAAAACATTTCAGCTCAAAAATTTTTGATCTCAAATTCTCTCTGTAAGTGTCTAATGACCGGCCTAATGGCTTCTTGTTCTTCTGCTGCAATCAATCCATCGTCAACGTAAATTGCCAAAATTAACATTCCATCTTTTCCGTTGCTAACAAAAAACGCATGGATCGGATCGACTCTCTTTGAAACCAAAACTGTTAAGGAAAGAAGTAAGCTTCTTATTCCAACAGCGCGAAGCCTGCTTCAAACCATATAAACTTTTGTATAGTTTACACACTCGGCTCATATAAACATTTTCTTCTAAATCGCCATTTAGAAAAGCCGTTTTCACATCAAACTGTTTTAGTGTCATACGCTTTGCCGCAGCCAATGCTAGGATCGCTCTGATTGATGTAAACTTCACCACTGGACTAAATGTTTCCTGGTAATCGATTCCGTACTCTTGTGTAAAGCCTCGTACTACCAATCGTGCCTTATACCGATTAACACTCCATCCAGATTTTCTTTGACCTTGTTGACCCAGCGATTGTCAATCACTTTTTGATCAACTGGCGCATCGACCAAAATCCAAGTATGATTTTTCATAAGTGAATCGTACTCTTCATCCATTGCTCGCTCCCACTGCTTGTAATCAATCGACTGAATTGCCTGCTCATACGTTCTTGGCTCATCACTGACTGCCAACATTGCAGAATGTTCACCAGTTACCAGATGTGTTAGTGTGCTACGATCACGTAGACGCCTATTGACAATATTTCTGCTATCAAGATCGCAGGTCATACCACGATTTTTCTGTTGATCTAGTGACGCACATTCATTTGTGTCCTTATCATCGTCATTTTCATTTTCTGCTCCTTTGTCAATACCATAATTGTCTTCGTTTTCGTTATTTTTATTCTTACTGTCTACTCTAGCTTTTTCTTCAACACCAATATCGAGTGTTCCCATTGAATTTTCTAACAAAAAAACGACGTCTCGTGAGATCTCGATTTTACTAGTTTTCGAATTCCAAACTCGATATCCCTTTGAATTATTGTCATAACCAACAAACATACATTTTTCTGCCTTCGCGTCGAGCTTCTGACGTTTTTCTTTTGGAATGTGAATAAATACTTCCGAACCAAAAATCCGTAAATGATCTAGCTTCGCCTCCTTGTTATGCCATAATTCATACGGTGATTTGTTGTCAACTGTGCTTGTTCCAGTTTGATTAAGCACATGAACTGCTGTATTTACTGCTTCCGCCCAGAATTTCCTATCGATCTTTTTTGCCTCAAGCATTGTCCTTGCTGATTCAACGATAGTTCGTATTTCCCTTTCTGCACAACCATTCTGCTCTGGTGTATATGGCACAGTTCGTTGATGATGAATTCCAGCTGCTTCAAAGAAAACTTTCAGCTTTTCATTGACAAACTCTTTCCCGTTGTCAGATCTGATATTGCGAATACTGTGACCATGCTTCTTCTGAATCAGTTTAACACATTTTTCGATGATACTCGCTACTTCTGATTTTTGTTTCATGAAATATACGAAACGAAAATGTGAATAATCATCTTTGAGCAACAAAAAATATCTGGATCCACCAATTGAATTCGTCTGAAACGGACCACACACGTCAGTATGAATGATTTCGCCACACATCTTTGATTTTTCTTCGCGACTCTTAAAAGTGCTTCGATGATGCTTTCCATAGACACAAGCTTCACATGCAAATTCCTCATCAATGAAATCTATACCCCGACTTAGTAGGAACTTTTTCACGTGTGTCGAATTCTGATGTCCTAGACGTTCGTGCCATGAACGAAGTGTAGCGTTTCTGATTGCTACACTCGTTGTAGTTTCAATCTTTGATGGTTGTATTGTTCTGAACAACATTTGAAACTAACCTTTTCTGCGAATTCCCACTGCAACAATGTTTCCATCTTTCAGCAATTTGCAACCTTCGTTGTTCATGTTCAATTGATGCCCGCGATCTTTCCCAATGAAAACAAATTTTTCTTAAGTTCCGGCACGAACAAGACTCCCATGACTCGTTTGCGAATCCATTCATCTCCATTAAAAGCAAAAATGTTGATATCGCCTTTGCCCAGAGCCATGATCTTGTCACCATTACCAACTGTAATTGGTTCAGCTATTTCCGTATAGTTTTCGAACCATTCTCGGCGATGACTCATTTGATCAGTTGCACCTGAGTCCAAAATCCAAGTATCTTGGTCTCTATTTGTTGTTTTGTAACAAATAAAAGCATCATTTGAATTTTCTTCTTTTCTCCCGTTGAAGTTAGTCTTCTTTTCCGAGCATTCCCTTTTCCAGTGGCCCTTTTTTCCACATTTGAAGCATTTGCCTTTCGGTTTGTCATTTTTATCTGTCGCTTTGTTATTATTCGATGAATTTCCTTTCTTGTAATTATTGATTCGTTTCTTCGAGAAGATTCTCTTAGCCATTAGCGCCTCTACTTCTTGAACTTGACCCTGCGACTTCAAACGAAGTTCTTCTGCCATCAAACGAGCCCGCAAATTTGCCAAAGTTTGACTATCTGCGTTTGCAGATTCCCATGCACTGTGGAAATGATTAAACTCGGACGGTAGTGACATTAAAATCTTCGAAATTACCATGGACTCAGAAATAATTTCTTTTTGATCACGTAATTGCTGCACTATTTCCATTAATTTTGATAAAAATGTCGCAATGTCATCTTCCGGTTGTTTTGTGTAGCCATAATATTTTTGTTGTAAAAATAAAATATTTGCCTTTGATGTTTGCTCATACGTACTTTTGAGCGTCTCCCACATCTCTTGAGCTGTTTCACAATTCATAATCTGCAGTAATGCCTGTTTCATACAAGTCGTGGAAATTGCTCGTCTGGCCATAGCATCCGCCTTCTTCCAAGTTGCAATTTCCTTCGCATAATTTGTACATTCAGCTATCGGTTTGACGTTTGTTCCATCGACGTAGTCAAAAAGTTCGTTAGCTTCCAAAATCTGACGCATTTGAAACTTCCATGTTAGCCAGTTGCTGCCGCTTTCCAGCTTTTCAATATTAACGCGATCGCCTTCCATTTATTTTGTCTTTTAATAATTATCGGCTTCAAAACTTCAAAAATAAATTGCTTTCCAATTTCCTTTTTTTTTGAGTTCACAAATAATTCTTGCACAAAATAAATAACGATATTTACTGCAGTTAATCTTCCTTTACAATTTCACGTAATCTGGGCCCATAACCTTTTGGATTATTGTGATTATATGAAAATGAAAAACTGGTACTGGAATGATCTTTTAATGTAAAAATGACAACTATATAACTGTCTTATTTGACAACATGAAAATACAAGTGAATGTTACAAACTTAAACAAAACAATACCTGCAGACAACGCTTTACTAAATTCAATACTGAAACTACGCTTCTAGTAAAGATAATCATAATTGGTCTTAGATTTTAGTAAAGTTCAAAGACTTAACTTTAAGAATATAAAATGTTTTTTTGTAATAAATTGCGTCAATTATGAGTAAATTTAATTTTAATAAAAACAGAATTTTTCCAATGTTAATTAAATGAGAAACTAAAATAAAAATAGCGACCCCTTAGAGTTGACCAATAGGGCTCATGTTTGGTGAGGATTTTTTTTACATCAAATAGAAACGTTTGACATGGTAAGAGTTAAAAAAGCACCCTAATTCACAGGATATGAAACAACTGTTCACCTCAAACCATCACACAAATAGGTATTTAAATTTCCAGTCTAATCATTTTATAACCATGCGAACAAGGGTAGTGAAATCGCTATACGATGTTGCCAAAAATATTTGTTATGACGATAATAAATTGTTTGTGATTTGTTTCATCTTCAAAACAAACTTAATACACCGTATAGATATTTAAAATAAAGTTTCAAGCACTTTACTTATTTTTTTCCTTATTTTTCTAGTTACTGGAAAATATTCTTCACAATTGGATATCAAAGAGTGTTTCCCATGATACCTAAAAAAAGAATATAATATTTTTCAAAAGTCAATCTAATATTAAACGAGACTATACAAGCATACCAGCCATCTCCATCATCAGGAATTGATATTTTCAACGTCTGTCAGGAATTTGTGGAATATTTGTTTAATACAAGCACTCAATTTGTATTAGATTCTTCCTGCATTTTTTCACTTCAAAACCACATAATATTTTTAGCAGATTGATAAGCACTGCCATATATCATAATATGAGGTGCACAAGCTGTAAGCTATCTAAATTGATTTGTTCAAGTCCCCACTATATTTGAAACAAATAACGGGAAACGGACAAAAAATATCATATTAACAAATTGACAACAGACACTAAATGAGTAAAATAGGTAATGCTCGAAATATTTTCCCATTTTTCTCAAAGCAAGAGGTTAGTCCTAGAAATACTCCCAATAGAATTATGTATATGTACCTCTGAATCATCTCTTGCCCACTTAGCAGATTAGTCTGGAAGACTATTTAACTATTTAATTCGAAGCTGTGAGGTGAGGAGATCTTGGTGGCCATGGAAATATTTCACTTCATCCTTTCCTCTTGTATGAAAAATGTCTATTCAAATTACTCATCACTTGATTTGTGCAATAAGATGAAAATCCATCTTGTTCTATCCACATATTTTGTCGCAAGTCAGTTCACACCTTCTAACAAAATTTGTAAATCATCACGTTAAAAGCTTGAGTGTCTCTCACCATTTAAATCGCCTTCAATTATATTAGTCTTAATTCTTAGATGACGTTGACCGATTTTTTTAGGTCTAACACAAGTTCGTTTCAATCGTTTCGCCAAATTTTTAAAGGATCTCCTTCAAGGAGAAAAACCATGAAAAATATACTTTTAGCTTTTTTATTTATGAAACGCATTGTGAGAAATGAATATCCGAATCTTATTTTTGCTGAAATATAACAAAACACATTGAAGCTGTCAAAAACATACATACCAAGGCCTACTAGGATAATTAAGTTACATAAATAGTTGTTTTATTATTTCAACTGTTTGACGAGGCAAGCCTATTTAACTAATTCAATATTTTTCAGTTTAGGATTCTAGAAACCTACTAAATCAAGGTGCATATGTTATCAATTGAAATTTAGACAGACAACTCTGCATATTTGGGATGCGGTTTACAGTCATTTATGCAGAATTACAGTCTTTATTGAGATACTCTGTAAGATTTGTGCCTTTTGATATTTTATCAATTTCCCAATGACACTAAGTTTGTTAAAGTCCGTCAATCGGTATTAAAACCATTATCATATTATTACATTGGTATTTCCACTTCCCCTATCAGTTATTTCAATATATAAAAAAAAGGTGGTGAATCAATCTTCTGTAGATTTTTCCAGGATTCATGCTTACCTTCTTTTCATTCAGCATTTTCATTGAAAAACTAAGAATTTCATGTTAGCATGAAATTAGAAAGCAAAAAATAATATCCACCTGTTTCTCTTGGCCGATTTTTGTTATACCTACTTGTCAAAGTTCTCTAGGCTGTCTATGAATTATAGATACAGAAGGTACTTGAGACATCAGGATACAGGATTAAGTGAGTTGTTTTCCCCTCACCTTTGCAGTTAGGCAAAATCACTCATTTAGATATCCGCGTAGGGTGCGTGATTCATGCGGACAATTATTATTTAAAAAAAATCTTACTTAAACTTGTATTTTCATTTTGAGAAAAAACTGTTTGTCTGATTCCCAAAAAAAAAAAAGAAAAATGATGGTTACTCTAAAACAAAAAAACCACTTCATCTCCGCAAATGACAGAATATAAAATACCTCCGCCTATTTCAAAATCGAGTCTGACAGAGGAATATTCAATTTATGGAAGTGGAAGGTTTTACAGGGTTATTCATTATATATCGATCCCCCCACTTATCTCATTAGCTATTCGCGAAACGAAATAAAGGTTTACAAGAGTTTGAGAAGGTCAACTGAAGTTTCTAGAATATGATTCAAAAATTTCCGTAGAAATGAGTGACAAAACAGTAACCTTATTTTTTCAATGGACATCCTGTATCTTATCATACCTTCGAATAGTCCTGAATGGTCTCTTTTCAAAAATGTATACTTATACCGTAAACATTATGACCTTCATAATATGAGAAAATTGAATTTCTAAAGTGAAAAATATTGTAGTTGTCTATGGGTGTTATATTCACATTTCATAGCTATCTATCAAAATGCAACCATACTTTTTGAATATATATATAATATATACAGGGTGTTTCTAAATGAATGCGAAGAAATTCGGATGAAATTAAGATGGGTCCTTCCTATAACAAAATCTCCTCAGCCTACCCCTTTCCCAGATATCACCCTTAAAAGTTGGTGACTAAAATTGAGTTTTTATTTTTTTTTCTAAAATTTCAGTAAAGCTATAAACTTGAAACTCTGTAATTTCCGTGCACGTGAATTTTATTCCATAAAACTTCATCTCGAAAAAAAGTTTTGATATGAAATATAAAGTAAGGGTTGCTAATTTCACCCCCGTACAATGTAACAGGAATATTTAAAAAATACCCGTGGAAGCATTGATTTATTTTATATTGAAATATTTATTTTCTCCATGTGACAATGGTTTTTGTTTTGTGTTAATTGTTTTTTACAAACTATATATCAAGGCTTTGTTAATAGAAAAGTCTTTATTAGACAATGAAGTATATTATATACTGGATGGAGAGCTGTCACGAATCATGTTAAAAATGATCTGAATCATAAATCATAAATAATTTACTCTGCGTCAAAATATTTAAATCAAAAATCTTTTTTCGAATAAATAATATTTAAATCATAAATCTTTTTATGATTTAAATCATTTTGCAGATTTTAAATCATCTGAAAATGATTTAAATATTTTCAAAAAATGATTTAAATCTTTACAAATGATTTAAATCTTTTGAAGTGATTTAGATATTCTCAAATTATTTAAATCATTTTCTGATGATTTGGTTTAAATAGATGTAAATAGTTTCTGTATGTTTCTTGTGGCATCTTTAGTCATTGATTACTTTTTGGGAATAATAACTTATTGAAAATTCTATAGAAAATGTTATTTATAACTATTGGAACATAAGTCCAGGGCGGAATATTTGGACAAAAATTTGGCAAGAGGACCAACTTTGCCTCAATAAAATATTGCTGTGGAAGAAGATACAGGGCGTTGAATTTTTCCATTTTCTGCTAATAATTTCAATAGGTACAACATATTTACCAATTGTTATCAAAATCGGCACAGAGACATAACTTTGGACAAGAAATCTTCTTTCATGTATTATTACACTATTTACAGGGGACGACACGTGAATAATTCCTGATCATGAAATCAACTGGTAACTTTTTCCTTAGTGGTTTTTAATTAAGAAAGATGACATAAACATAATTTTTACGTGATATTCGTATCCTTTTTTGAACACGGTGATTTCAACCGATTCCGAGGAAAACGCAATAGAACAGTTTAGAGACTCAGAAGGAGATTGAAAATATTATTTGATTTATAAATAGTGTGCTTTGGACTGTCCTAATCATTGCTGGTAAATGTCATTTCTTGTCAGTGAACTATTTTTGCTGAGATTGTGGTTATATTGTTGCATTTTTTTTTGAAGCCACTATTTATTTTTTCGAATGCACATGAAAATGTTTGCGGTCGCTGTGCAGCCAGAAGGTATCAATTTTTATATCCAGACAGGAGGCAACCAAATCACAACACTTTTGCAAATGTATTCCATGGTTTGGGTGAAACCATTTCACAATAAAAATCAGGGTGGAAGTCTGAAATAAATCACAACTAATCAATAAGATAAAATTTTGGCTCGAAAAGATAAACAGACAGCAGTAAGTTCACGTCTTCTGTAGCAGAAACAGGAGTAAGTCTATTATGAGAATTCAAAAAAAACGAAGAGTTCCACCCTTATCACTTCACTCCTGTTTGGAATTGGCTTCCAATAGATCTCCTATGTCTCTCACAGTTCTGCCAACGTATTCTCAACAACCATAATGATGATCGACATTTTATTAGGAATATTATGTTTACAGATGAAGCTACTTTCACCAGACGACGAAATTTCAATTATCAAGCAGTCAGCGTATCCAGAAATGAAGATTGGTAGAGGCGACATCTTTTAAGGGCGCATTTTTCCATCATTGAGTTTCGTAGATATCTCTTCAAGAAACTATTGAAATTGATTCATTGAAGCTTTTTGCACATAATGCGATAACATGCTTACCTATGACACCCGTAATGCAATATTGAGTTAAAGAGTTGATATCTCGCCAGTGTTTTTAACAAATTGTTGAAATAAAGAAAAAACTAATTTAATTCCTAAATTGGTCACCACATTATATGAGTTGTTTTGTAACAATTATTCATAGTTCATTACTGAAAGTGGAGTTTGTTGTTAAGGAGCTATTTTTATAGTTGGGAATTGAGGATTGAGAAAAATATAATGTATTTTTTGTGATCTAGTATATTTAACGGTAACCAGATGGCGTAATCATCATCAAATCTTGAAAATTATTTCAATTGAGACTGAAATTCTGCAAAAATTATTCTAAATTTTCTAAGATCCGGCTTAAAAAAATACCCCCTCATTATTTTCCATGATGAAATAAATTTCTTGTACAATAAAATATATAAGTAGATACAAATCCGGGTGATTGACAGTCTATATTTTTGTCAGGCTATTTTTAATTAATTATTTATTCATTTAATTAATATTTTACGGGTTATGATTATTCTTTGCTTCAATAAAATTGGTCTCAATCGGAGAAAAATATATTAAATATGCAACAGCATGGTTGACTTCCTTTTTCCATGCAACAATACCTTTCAACCGTAAACAGGGTGTAAACAGGTGAACTGATATAGCAGTTTACCCTCATTCTTTTTCATACAAAATTAAAAATATGTAAATATAGATATTTTTATTGCGAATCCAATGGTAGGTATATGGTTGACGTTTCAAATCGTGGCAAGACTACTGATTGACTCGATTTAAAGTTTCAATAATTTCATTTCGAAGTAGGGCGTGCCAGAGAACACTATATTATATAATTATTATGTGCGGTAGGCAAGTATGCACGATAGCAGCTGCGCTTGAGACGCTTGCCGGGAAAAAGAAAGGTGCGTATTCAGTTCTTTGTGTAATAGAGAAACATAAGTATAATTGTAGATCCAACGCCTTTCCAAGTTGCAAGTTCTGCAGGCAACAAATGAGGAAAATGTCGACAACGGTAATTTATAATTTGATTCCAATATTGCAAGTTCTGATGAATCAGATAATGAACAATTTTTGGTATAGTGGTAATGGTTAATAAAAATGAAAAATATTTTTATAACAGATGTCGAAGATGATAGTTTAATTCAATTTTAACGCATAACAGAGTTTTTGAAAAATATTTTTCAAAGAACAGAGACCATTCACTAAGAAGCAGCAACTACTTCTTGGGCTATATGCCCGAAAGATATTGAATTATAATTCTAAGTAAAACAGGATTGGTATATCTGCAAGATATAATCAACCATTCTGCTTTGTAATTAGAAGGTAGACCGGTTTCGGTCTATTTGCGCCTCATCAGTACAAGGTAGATGTCATCCGTTCAGAAGCTCTGAAAGCGTTATATTAGTAATATTGATAACACGCTTCACTAAAAAATGACAATTTATGCAGGAAACTGTAATTAAGTGAATATTTTTATTTAAATCAATGGATTTAGTTTTTTTTCAATTCTCAACTGTTAAATTTCATTTAAATTGTTTATTATTTGATTGTTTTATTTTTTATTTGATTAGTATAATTAATATATGCAATTTAAAAAGGTAAATTAATATTACTTGAATTTTGTTAGTATACTGAAAAAAATAAATTAAAATTTTTTATAGCACTAAAGTCAAGATTTTTTTTTAGGGGAATACTACTTCTTGGTGTGCTCCAAAATGAATGTGGGAGAATATATTTATCTTTCTCTATTACAAAGAGAAATGAACACGCGCCTTTCTCTTTTCCGACAAGCTGCTATTGCGAATCCTTCCCTATAGCACATACAAAATAATATAATATATATGTTTAGTGTTCTCTGTCATGCCATACTTTAAAATCAAATTATTTATACTTTTATTATTACTGTTAATATTATTACATATAAACAAGGGTAGAGGGACAAGTCCCTATTATGTCAATCACTAGTCTTCCCACGATTTGAAAAGTCAACCGTATACCATAGGATTCGCAATAAAAATATCTATATTTACATATTTAATTTTTTATGAAAAATAATGAGGGTAAATTACTATATCAGTTTATCTGTTTACATCTAGTTGACAGGTATTGTTGCATGGAAAAAGCTAGTCAACCATGCTGTGGCATTTTCTATAAATATTTTTTTCGATTGAGACCAATTTTATTGAAGAAAAGAATGATCATAACCTGTTAAAAGATTAATTAAATGATTTTCAATAGCCTGGCCAAAATATAGGCTGTCAATCACCCTGATATGTATTTGTCTATATATTTTATTTAAAAAAAATTATTTTATCATGGAAAATACTGAGGGGGTATCCTCTACTATAATGTTTTTACGGTGAATACCTTCTAAGATACAGCCGTTCACCTATCTTAATTAAACGTCTGGTTCTTATTTTATAAATGCTATGGTGAGAATTATACGATGTGGAATAATGGGGGTGTAGTAGTATTGAATATTAATGAAAGACACAGTAGATAGCACAAAGAATATTACCGTACATGGTTAGAACATTTATCAATAGAATGAGCATTTTCATCAACTTATCTCTTTTTTATTCCAAAATAGTCAGAAACCTCGACTGCCTGTTAATCATCCACTTATAAGTAACTATAAATTTAATTCAACTTTCAACAGCTTATTATCCTATTCTACCTTGTCAATGAATATCTTTGTTTACAATATTTGGAAAAAATTAAAATTGAGCTACTTAAAATTAAAGTAAATTTCTGTTTATCATCAACTTATTCATACTAGAGTGGCCAAAAACAATGAAAATTAGTTTTTTTGCGGTAATCTTGATTCATACAACAAATTTCTGAATCAATATACCGTAACCCAAAAAAAGTATCTATTTTTTCATTTATCAGAGTATATTAAACTTATTTGTCATATTTTTCAATTATTTATAATTCTATTCTGAGAAATTCAGTGTGTTATAATTTTGTCAACTACTATTTAAAAATTCAATGGTTTTATTCTGGGGTGATGAACTTGATTCAATTAAAAGTCTTGCATAATTTCACTTATCTTAATGATCATTTCTGAAGCAACTAAGACGTTCACTCTAAGGTATTCTAAGATTCGTTTTTGTCTCACAGTATAAACTGCATTATGAGAGCATTTTGGATCTCATTATGAGAGCATTTTGGATTATTCTTTAAATTGTGTGTTATAGTTTTAGAAATTTGAGTTGAGATTTTGCCAAAGTATATTTTCGATGTAAACACTTTTTTTCTTCATTTTGTTATGAAAAATTGAATTTATAGGTATGTTATACACTTTTTTTCCTATAACTTTATCCATCATATTGTGCATATTATATATCCATTTGATATTTGTTTGATCATTTTACCCTACTTTCCAAAAATTTTCCTTTGAATTATAAAAGCTGTGTAGTGATATGCTGCTACTTTGTGTAGGGGTGGGTTTGAGAATGATAGATAGATAGATCTTCATTGTTCTTTCGTATGAGGATACATGAACAAGGGTGACAACATTTATGATATTATTATTAGCTAGTACAAAACGTATATTTTGATAATAAATTATAATAAATTTTTTAGCAAATTAGGTTTGGCTAACATATCCCGACAAGAGTGAGGTGATATCATTCGTTTACAATGAAAAACCTGATTTTTAATACTTTTTTTATTATGTCATATATTTGATAGAGAATTTGTGGTTCAGCTTCATTATTTATTATTGATTCAATGTCAGTTACGGATTGATATATTTCAAGAAAGGGACGTCTAATGACTTCATACACTGGACAAACATAAAATAAGTGTTGTAGGGATTCTAAAGCAAGGCAGTTACAAATAGTACATACTTCATTGGTTTTTATTGTGTATGCATTGTTATTAACATACATGTATATTATATTACTATTGTGAGTGCGTATCTGTGAAATTAAGCATTTAATATGTAGAGGAATGGAGAGATCTAAGTGATTTGTACAATGGAAAGGATGTTAGCCTTGTAGAATTTGCTTATTCATCGGGCAGTATGTACTTAAAAGTATTTTGTTCCAATCTCCTATATGATTATGTTGCTCAAATCTTTCTAAAATAATGCTGATTGTGTCCGAGTCAAAAGTATCAATATTAAGTTCCGAGGCTCCGATTTTATGTAGAATGTCATTTAATTGGCTGATCCAATTATATTTTGATTATATTTTGAGAATGATGGTAGTGTAATGTCTGCGTGTGTTGGTTTTCTATGAATTTAGTATTCAAGTTTGTTTTCAATTTTAGTTCTTGTTCAATCTCAAAAAAGTATTAATACATTTTTTGATTTCTCATTAACCTTTTGCATAGATGTGACTAAATTCCTTAAATCATTAGAAATGGAGAAATTTTAAAAAATAATAAATATTACTCTTATATATGAACAGATGGACACCCTTTATTCTCCATAGTCAGATTATAAATAGCATCTAAAAGTATATACTCCCTATTCATTAAATGTCTGATATCTTAGATCATGTGAAATATTAGTATAACATAACCTTAGTTATAAATATCACATTCAGGATTAAAAAATCGTTTTAAAAGTTTAATTAATGTGAATATTCTATAATTATTTTTCCCAATGCTAGAACTTTGATAAATATGTTTTCTTTGATCCATTCGGCAGGTGTTCAGCATTCACCCTTGATAGCGGGAGTTTTATCTATTGCATACCCCTACTTAAGGATATTTATCTAATTATTGAATAAGAAGTCCTAATAGTCTGATACGGGTATCATGTATATAGTTGACGCTTTGTTGTTAGTTATTACTAATATTTCAATAACATTCATTGTGATGCCTTATATCTTTGAGTCATATACCTTTCTACTATAATATATGATCTTGTTAAGGGTGCAAATGAATTTCTATCTCTCTGGTGGAGTTCAAACTGAGTTCAATGATTCAAAGAGAAAGAGTATTTTTGCTCCTTCCAGCATCTTTTGAAGATAATGATGTTGAGGAAACTCAAATCCCTTAACATTTCAAGAAATGTGTGCAGCAATTATATCAAGATATTGGATATATTCAATAAGGTTAATATTGGCTAGAAATTTATAGTATTGAATATATGAAGCTACAAAATACTAAGCTGAAATAACAAATATCCACAGTGTGAGCCCTCTTAATTGTCACATTATGTTTCAAGTAAATCTAAGAGTTTGGAATAAAATCCAGAAATATTTCCCTAGTAAAAACATCCCGATTTGCATTCAATCAAAAATATTCATTGTCAACTTTGGAAGTAGCCCTGAAGACAAAATTGTAAGGTCTGTTATCAATGATTTGAGGAACAAACTTATTCATCCAACTTTTTTTAAATATACCATCCTAAAATGGCAACAATTTGGCATTCAACCCAACAAATGAACTAGTGACACAATGTTTTTGTTTTTAATAAACTATGTACCTCACTCAAGGATAAACTTTTCACATCTTTAGCTTTTTTGTGATTCCATGAGTGCCTTTAACTATGTTAATAATGAAATTTCGATGAAAAAACTACAATTTAATGACAACCGAGGTAAACCTTTGAAATGGCTTAAGTCTTATTATGAATAAAGAAAACAGCTGATCCGGGCAATTTGTGATTATTTTGAAAATCTATTAGTTTATCCCAAGGCTAAGTTTAAGTTCCAATTATAATTTTTTTTTTGTTCACTCACAACGTCATAGACTGGCGAATAAATAGTGAATTACTTTATTTTACGTTGGCACTAATGTAACTAGTAGTTCAGATATACCAACTTCTTCCATATATTTGTACCCCAGAGGTAAACTGTACTATCTCCATTTTTTAGTGATACTGACATTACTTTTTACGGGGAATCAGAAAAAAAATACTTCCAAAGTCAAATCCAAACAGAGTAACGAAAAAACCAAAGGTAAACTGTACTAAGTCACAAAGTCATTGAGAGGTGAACTATATCAAACGGAGGTAGTATTTTTGGGCTGCTGTACTATCTCCATTAAAGGTGAACTTTGGTATAGAACTCAAGATACTATCTCCATCAAAACAGCTTTGTCAAAAAAACTGGTAGGTGGAATGACACAAGGAGATCAACTTGGCAAGAAAAATCCACCAAATAAAATATCAGCCCACATAAAAGAGAGCATAAGAAGTCACATATCACAATTTCCCACTGTTCAACCACACTATAGTAGAGAACGCTCATCAAAAAAATATCTGGATAGCAATTTGAAAATTTCCAAGATGTACGAAGTGTACAGGGAAGAAATGTTGGAAAATAATGTTCCTGAAAATAAAATCCCTAAAGCTTGGCTTTATTCTGAGATATTTAATAATGAACTTAACTATACTTTTAAACTCCTGGATAATGATACATGCATCAAGTGTGATTAATTTCTAATAAAGTTGAATGATTCTTCTAGGAAAGAAAGGCAACAAATTCGAGAGAAATATGATCAGCACTTGGAAGAAGCGTCAAAAAGGTACCACCTGAAAAACAAAGATAAAATAAATAGTCAATGTAGCACAAATCATACCTCACGGTAGATCTGGAAAAATGTTTGCCAACACCTGCCTTGACAACTGCCCAAAGTTTTTATTCTTTAAAACTATGGATCTTCAATTATAAAATTAGAGACACGACTAAGAACATTACTGCATGTTGTATGTGGGATGAAAGTGTAGCAGGGAGATTTGGCAATGAAATCGCCTAATGTTTGATGAAATATTTGGTAACCAACATTGAACAATCAACTGAAGAAGTAACAATTTGTTCCGATAATTATTGACCGTGTGAGAATCGGAACATTAATGCAATTTTGGCTTACGCCGCACTTTTAAAACTAATTCCAACTTTGAAGGTAATAAATCACAAATACCTGCTAAATAAATCACAAATACAAAGATGCCTAAATTCCAGATTATCATCCCTATTCTGTATCGCAAAGTTGCTACTGAGCAAGTGGTTTAGAACAAGGTCAGTGGTTAGGTTGCCACTTGTCTTCAATTGGTATTCTGTAGAGGCAACCAGTGGTTACGAAAGTTAATTTAAAGTTGTTAACGATAGCAACTGTTAGAGAAAGGTAGAAGTGTGGTGGTAGGAAGGTGGATCCGTGGATTATGAACATTTTGTTAGATCATGAAATTAATGAAATACACTATCAGGCTTATTCTGTATCTAAGTGGCAGTCAAGCAACTTCATAGCAACTGACTGACAAGCAACTCTAGATAGTAATTTTTTAACCACTTTCAATAAAATTGCTATTCTGATGACTACTAGAAGTTAAGAAGAATGATTATTCACTTCTATAGTGTAAATCAACCTTACTTTTCCACTAACAAGTCTGACAACTGAGAAAAGTGAGGATAGAAGAATATTTTGTTATTAGTGGGGTAGTTTTGTGTTGTTAATCGGGCTATCGGTAACCGGAGGGTGGTATTTGTTTTATATGTAAACTTTTAATTACTTATTACATAACATGGAGACCCTGGAAGTAGGAACCGTGGGGGTATGGTACAAAAGAAGTTCAAAAATTACCCTGTCACAACAAAATGTCATGGTTGACTTTGTTAGCAAAAATTTAAAAATGCAAATCAGATACATACTCATTGTGTATTTAATTAATTTCTAACAAAGTGTTCATAATCCACGGATTCATCTTCCTACCACCACACTTCTACCTTTCTCTGACAGTTGCTAACGTTAACAACCACAAATATTGTTGTTGCTCAGAAACAACTATAAATTATCTTTCGTAACCACTGGTTGCCTCTACAGAATACCAATTGAAGACGAGTGGCAGCCTAACCACTGACCTTGTTTTAAACCACTTGCTCAGTAGCAACTTTGCGATACAGAATAGGGCCGAATGAGTATGTATCTGATCTGTATTTTTTTTATTTTTGCTAACAAAGTCAACCATGACATTTTGTTGTGATAGGGTAATTTTTGAACTTCTTTTGTTCCGTACCCCTACGGTTTCTACTTCCAGGGTCTCCATGTTATGTAATAAGTAATAAAACGTTTGTGTATAAAACAAATAACACCCTCCGGTCACCGATAGCCCGGTTAACAACACAATACACCCCCACTAATAACAAAATATTCTTCTAACCTTACTTTTCTCAATTGTCAGACTTGTTAGTGGATGAGTAAGGTAGATTTACACTATAAAAGTGACTAATAATTTTTCTTAACCACTAGTTGTCACCAGAATAGCAATTTTATTGAAAGTGGTTAAAAAGTTACTATCTAGAGTTGCTTGTCAGTCAGTTGCTATAAAGTTGCTTGACTGCCACTTAAATACAGAATAGGCCTGTATAACGCCGTGGGATTGGCAACAACTTGTGAGACTGTCCAGTACAAGATTCCAGTTAACATGGACATAACAGATTTTGAAGATTTCTTGTCTTTAATTAATGGCACTAACGCACCACTTATTCAAAGAAAAAAATATGGAGACGGAAAAGAATTCAAAATTTCACAGGTGGTTCACCTGCAAGTTCGGTCTGAATAACCAGGCAAAGTTTGCTGCGAGTCTTCTTCTAACGAAGAAGATTTTATTGTCCTGGATTTAAACTGAAATACACGGAAGTCTGTGGCATTTCCAGAGAGATACTACTTATTAGAAATTTATCAATACCTATAAGGGGAAAAATATTTAAAAGGGTGACAAAAATGTTTCATGGTTTCTACCAAAATCTTCCTCATAATAATAATATTCCGGATGATAGAGATTAGTATTAGGATAGGTTAGGTAAAGAAAATAAAAATTTAATACGTATTTTTTACAAAACGATCAGAAAAAAATACCAACTCCTGCGCATTTTTGAAAGTAAACTGTGCTAGTCACATCTACTGAAATTTTTAATACCAACTCCAATTTTTTATAATTTTTCCACTAAAACCAAAAATATGAAAAAATATTTTTTTTTGGTTTTTGGCATTTTTTTTCTTATACTAAGATGTTCTTTTGTTCCAATTTTTAAGAAAAGCGAAACAATAATTAACAAATAATCGTCATTTTGGTCACAAGTAAAACTGTAAGCCGCTCTCCTGTAAAATTGTGCTTAGTACAGTTTACCTCTGGGGTACAGATATGCAAAGATCTCGTTAGTATTAAGTCCTGGTTTGTCTCTAATGGACTTTGTTTTAACACTGAGAAAACCATAGTTTCATTCCACAAAGGAACTTCATAAACTGAACATGATAAAATGTACTGTTTTTTGATCTCCATATTGATGATGCCCCTAAATGGTCTGCCTGCTTTGCTGTTAAATCTGTCTCTACACAGTTTTTTTGCATGAATAACTCCCTTCTGTTTGTTTGAATCTCCCCTCAACTTTGGTCTACCTTTTGAGGCTCTTGTAGTTTCTTGATTTTCGATTCTATTCCCAAATTACACAAAAAGGGCACTTCGTTACTATTTGGTTTGATCAGTAGGGCCCATTTCAAATTTAATTTTGAAAAACACCAAATTTGATATCTTCCCGCTCTATTAATTTTGGAATTTGTCTGTTTGGTTCAGAAACACGTGCACAATGTGAATGAAAGACTAATTCCAAGTAATACTACTAAAAGAATTTTGATGTTTATGTAACAGAGCCCACCTCTCATCTGGTGAAGGATTCTATCACCTTCAGTGCCAAAAGATTATCTACTATAACACTGAGGGCGGTTAATACATACCCTAAGTTCCGAAGATTCACAGAGACATTTTTTTACGATAGACTATATATTGCACATTGGCAGAATTATACATGGTACTTTAAAATTTTGAGTAGCATTGTCATTAACTACCTACTACTACTATTCTATATTATTGTATTATAATATATTTTATCTTATTAATTTTTTTGTATTTAGTATTAATATCACTTTTTCATTTTCATCTTTAAATAATCATAATTAAATTAATATTATTTTAAGATGGAGTAATTGAGATGTCCCAATATAGGACCAATTACCGCCCATCCTTTCATTCAATACAATAGAGCAAACTTATTTTTATCGAAGATATGTATATTTCAAACATATAGCCACCTTTTAGATGAAACAGTTAATTAAAAAATAAATAAAAATGGGATGTGTTGATACCGACGAAAGTTGTTAAATAAAATTCCTACACTCTACCTAGTTATGAAAAATGCTTGTCATGCTACAAGTATGAAAATACATTTTGTTATTTTGTTTGTTTTACTTCAATGACTCTTTTATCTGATAAAAATGGAAAAAAATTTGAATCGAAACATATTGCCCGGGAAATGCTTTTCCTTCCTTATGGAACGCTTCACACTTGTTTGCAATAATTTTTCAACAGTAGAGATGATTATAGAACAAATCGCTTAGCACACTCCTTCGCATATTGAACGAAATTTACTTGCACATCTAAAGTGGCATGAATAAAAATGTTTCGAAACCTTTTTCAAAAGATATCAAAAGGAGAAAAAACTAGTACACCAGCTCTCTATGTTACGTGAAACTTGAATACTACTAAATACAAAACAAAAGTTAACCCAAATATTCAAACATTTGAATATTTTTATGCTTGGGATATGTGTTTGACAGTTTCAAGTAACTTGTTCAGGAGTAATATTGAAACAGCAAAATGTAAACGTTGTATTCGGTCCATGTATATTTTTCATGTGTACATTTTAATTGGATGTAATTAGTAATTTAAAAATTGAATAGGTGAGGCTTTTACTTGATAAAGATCCATACTGAACGATGCAATAAAACAATATAATTTGTTTAAAACTTCAAACGTTTGATAAAGCTACTGTATTAGCGAAGCGCGTCACAAGTTTAAATTGAACGTTAGTTCAAATATAATGAAGTTTTAAACAAATTTTATTGTTTTATTTCATCGTTTAGTGATTTAGCCTAACTTTCCTCAAGCATTGGCAAGACATGTATTTGGCTGATGATAAATGAAGCTTTCAAATAAAGAATCGTATAATAATTCGGAAAAATTTTCACGATTCATTTAAATATGAGAGAACTGATTATTTTCTACAAATTCAAAATAATGCAATAGTTTATGTATCATTTGAATGTTAAACATTCCGAATCGCATAATTTTGAAATTGTAGTCTTTTTAAAGCTTTTTAGAGATGTCGTAGCAAGTTAGGTCAGATCATAAGTTGGAAGTGTTTCTTGTCCTGATATATGGTATTAAAATAATAAATTGTTAAGTATTTATTGGACTGAAGTTTGTATGACAATCAAAATTCTTTCCACTACAAACTGTGATAACGTGATGTTTTAAAAACATCGTTACAGTATTTTAAATATATTGACAGTTATGCTGCGTTCTGAGATCTACTTTAATCACTCCTTTGAGAATATAATTTATAATATTATATAATATGTAAATACAAAATGAACTGAACGTTAAACGTCTTGCCTCATAGAATTAAGTCTTTTGTAAAATAAATTATTTGTGTTGTTGTTACCTATAGATAATTTGATATATCATATATATTATGTATAATGTAGAATGCCATATTTTTGATGTTTTATAATGAATGTGTTAAATAAAATTCATGCTCAAATCAGGTGTTTTTTTTATTGGGCTGGTATAAGCTATGGAAGGTTTTTGTGAAGAGACTAGTTGTCCTGATCAGGCTTAAGAGTCTTTTCACTAGGCTCTTCTTAGGGAAATATTTCCCTGGGCTCTCTAGTCCTATGAAATTTTATCCACAAAGACAATAAGACAATGTGTGAGGCTATTTCCTCCTGTTCTATGCACAACCGACAGATAGATTAATCACTGTATATGCCAATTGTATGTATGTGCTTCCTTAGGGCAAGTGACCAGTGAGTAATCTCGTCACATTCCTTATTTAGCCCCTGCTGAGGTTTAATATTTTATTTCGTTAGTCAGTGACTCCAAGGATCATTTGACCAGGAATTTGCTGCGTTTCTGCTTCAGTACGTCTGATGTTTTGTTTGAATCCACTAAGATGTACACCCCCGTGCTGCAGTTTTTTTTATATTCCAACCAGTGAATGCAGTTTCAGACCCTTGCTTTCCTAGAGTATCTGCCGTTCCATTGCCTACAATACCCCTGTGCCCCGGGACCCACTTAAGTCTTAGATCCGTCAGTGTACCACTCCAACATTTCATTCTGACTGCATGTTTCCGACCCATTCCAGTTTAGTTGGATATTGTATGGTTGAGTGTCGTTAAGTATGGCCAACATATTATCACTTTTTATTTCTAGAAGTGAGTTTGTGATAACACTTGTCATTCTGGAATGACTGTGGGTGATGGTTCCTTCGTACCAATTCCCAATGCATTCCAGCATGTATGCAGTCATTCTCGCTTCCGCCTTAACGTGCAGAGCAAGAGGCGGAAGATTGAGTATGGCTTCCATTGCTTCGGTCGAGCACGTTTTAATGGTTATTTGATATTTCCCATAGGAGGCTCAATACGAAGTAGGAGTATGTACAGATCTTTATGACTCACCATGTTCACCAGAGGCTCTCAATGATTGAACTATAGTTTACGAGCCTAAATATATAGATCGATAAACTGGAACAAACATATTGAAAACTATTCGAAGGAAACAATTTTGTGGAGGAAAATTACATCACTTTTTCATATTCTGTGATATGTGTTACGGTTCACCCTGAAATATAAGCAATACATTAGATAGTCAATAAACAACTGCTGCTTGGATGCATAAAGGATTTAATTGTTACCTTAATATAATATCGTATTAGAAACTATTTACATTATGAATTGGTCCATTATTGTTGACACTGGATAACTGGTTCTTATGTTAACTCTTAGTCTTTAACAAAAACCAAAGGTGTCTTGATTCTTCAAGCATTCAGCTAACCACTGACCTTGACCCCTTCTTCAAATGGTACAAGACCTCTGTCGACCTTTCAAGGCCGTGGAGAGTGGGCATTGACTTTTGACCTGCTCCATTTTGTTTTGGTTATTTCCTGTGTTCACATGGTTGGTTAACTTTCGCATACTGCGGTTTTTGTGAACTAGGAAAACTAACAACAATCAGGATTTTGCGGTACAATCCAGTTGTACGGTTTCATGAGTTTATGGATATAGCTCCTGATTAAACAAAAACTCACCTAAAGGTCACATGCCATCTAGGGTAAGTAATACTTCTTTTTATGAGACTGGCGTAATTACCATCAGTGTCTTTGAACTCTATTTTCTTTTCAGACCTTCTTTTTCTTCTTCTTGTACATATTCTATTCTTCATCTGTATGTACTTTTACTTCGTCTGTATCGGCTTACAACTTTAGTATAAGCCCTACCTGTAGAACGTCTACTTCTGGGACAGCCTTCAATTCACCTCCTACTGAGCTTGAGCTTTACCTTCGCCTCCCAACTCAACCTCACAGCAGGACGTACCCAGTCCGAGAAGCAAATCGTAGGTACCATCACAAGGACACCTAAGGAGGGAATACTCAAGTAAGATCTTCCCAAATTATCATAAACTTCTTACTTGCTAACTAGTGGAGTAGTGAATTTGAGTTCGGAAGTTGCAGTTTGACTATCTTTCCAAAATCTTGTACATATTTATTAGCAGATTTAAGGACATATGAACGTCTACATAGTATATCTCATTTAATTATTCCTATCCTCGATGACATGAGTAATGTTTTAATGCCTAAAATGTGTATCAAGTAGTAGTTAAAGTAATGTAAATAATTAGTAACAATTAGAGCCGATTCCACAATTCCAGTATAAAAGTCAGTATAGTTATTCCTTGGATATTTTATACCTAGATTTATACCGAGAATAACTGGTTATCGGTTCTACAATAGTACAATGGTACAATATCTCGCTGGTAGTTCCAATAAACCAACGTTTTGACATTGGACGCTTCGAAAACTGGGAAATTCTGACATTTTAACTAACCATAACTCAAATTTCTTGGTTTCTTTAGATAAATTAAACTGAATTCAGAATATTTGTTTATTTTGGTTCGAAAATATGGAGAAAAAGGATAGTCACATTTTCAAATAAATGAAATTGGTGTGCTATTTAAAAAATATAGAAAAGATTGTAGTTTCATTTCCCAAAATAATTACAAAAAGAATAATGAATACACCACAAGGAACATGCAGAAGATATTAATAGAAGAGGTTGAAGACATCAATTTCTGTAGGTATTCAACTTTCATATCATTAAATTTATTTCAGAATGCAAAAAACCGACACCGTTACTAATACTGAGGAATAATAAGGCCTGCAGACAGCATGTCTGCTTCTGCAGCGAAAAGCACATAAGAAATTCTAGTTCATCATATTCTTCAAAATAATTCTGTCTGACAAATTTTTCAAATTAGAAACCTCATTCAAATTATACTGCACGTTACCTAACTTTAAATACTTTAGGATCAGTATAATCGTATCTCTTCAATTCCCTCATCTTCTGACGCGAGAAATGACAGCAATTGTTGTTGGTATGTTTACGCGAAACCAACCAGAATAAGTTTATTCCTCGGTTATACCCTCAAACTTGAATAGATAACTTATACTCTGGTTTATTCTTGGAATAAATATATACCTCTATTGTAGAACGCAATAGTGACCCGTGTAGCGAATACCAGGTTTGTACTCAAATTGTAGAACCGGCCCTTAGTAACAATAATTTAGTTAAACCTTATACTTACAGGAAGTCCATGTAATCCCAGAAGTATACTTTTTCGGAAGCTTTCTTCAAATTCTAAATATATATTATACCCCATTTCAGATTAAACTTTTTGTAAAAAAGGCAAGCCAAGCGCTGTCATTTGTCATTGTCGTTAATAGAGAATTTTTAAACAAAGCTGCCTACTGAGTAGTTCGATTGGCCGTTTCAACCATCGAGTAAGACACCCAGCTGTGTGGCCTTCCGACTACAGACTAGCCCACCAGTAGAAATAGTAACACTTTACCCACTCACTCTACGAGAAGTCAGGAATATTTTCCACCACCCCCCAGTTCCTTGTAGGGTATAGTTGCCCTATATTCACCCTCCTTTAACCTTGTTGGGAAAAAGGAGGTTAACATATGTCATCCTCTTTTTTGTAATTACTCAAGCCAATACAATTGAAATAGGAAGCTTGATGATTTTGTTTGCGAATTCATATGTATGACTTTTCATTATGTAAGCTTTATTTGCTCAATTTTGTTCTTGACCGTTACGATTGCTCTAATTATGCTCAATTTGTCTATCAACAGTACCTTATGCCGGCTACTCACTACACGGGTTTTGCCAAGCTAGTTGACTTGTAATATACTCGACAAATACTACTTGTCCTAGTCCAAGTAAGTAAGTGATTATCAGATTATTTAGACGAGTGCAAGTAAATAGACAAGATTTTTTCGAAAATGGACAAGAGTTCTGAACCTCGTCGGCTCTGCCCCACTTTCATAAATGTGCTTAACTTTGGCTACACAGCTTCGTAAAATTGCCATTAAGAAGTCTTTCTTCTTAATCTTGTATGGAGAACTTCTTTTCTTCCGAAAACTCAGTTTGAATTATTTTCCAGGCATTAAAAACATAATTTATGTTCGTGTGTACGATGTGTGACAGATTCCAAACCATGTTGTTTTTTTTCCAATATCCACTACCACAATACAAAAAAGCGGAAGCAATGTGAAAATAACCAAATATTTCCTCGCATAGTGTAGCGCAGCTGCTGAGTTGGGCTGATGTACCGATATATCTACACACAAGACTGGTATTAATTAATATTTTTAAATTCAAAAATAGCGAAACATGTGACATTACTTCGGAAAGGAATACCTAACTCTTTTGTTGGTGTCCTTCGTATAACGGACCTTGTTTGATCGTAAACTAAATTTGTTTATTTTAGGCGACAATGGAAAATGATAGATATAATATTAATGCTATCAGAAAATTCTATGAAGAGCATAATCAGGTAAGAAATCGTACTATACAATAGACCATCCCTATAATACTTGAAGTGCATGGCATACTTAATATGCTACGACTTACTCAAATGAGATGAATATTTTGTATTTTGTCATTTAAAATTGAGTGCCTTGACAACTATGGCCATTATTCCCATAAGAATTCCGGAAATGGCGTGTAGGTATAAATGGCAATCAGTAATGATATGTTCAACATTTCAAATACTATTGCAGAGACGATAGGCAGAAAGATCAAGTAAGGCGCACATGTTGCAATAGGTGATTGCTAATTATAATAAAATATAAAATTCAAACATTAATATTCCAATTGCTAATTGCCTTATTAAACGTTAATATTCTATTCTAGGAAGTTTCTTATTGTTTCGGATGATCTACTCTGAGACTTTGTCATAATGTCAGCGAGTTGATCATTAGTGTCCAATTTAACAACAATCGATTTTTGGTTTTGGTAATCATTATGGTTGCTGACGTCTAGGTACTTAGAGTTTTTGTAGAATTCACCAAGGCAATTGCACCTTTATAGTCTTCAAATATTTTAATGGATATCTCAATATCTACATTGAAATAGGAAAAAATACCTTTATTCGGCAAAATTTTCTGTAGACAATCTGGCTATGCATGAAATTCCTTATGAGTGGAAGCACGTGCAACTTTTTGTTTCTGACACTTCTACACTACAGGATTTCCAAGTACGCGAATAACAGTTCCGGTAATTACATACTCTAACTCAATATTATAATAGTAGTTTGTGCCTAGTGTGGATATGATGGCCATATCGCACGAGGACGAAGTTTGAGCACGACGCCGTAGGCGGAGTGCTCAATCGTCCGAGAGCGATATGGACAATCCACACGAGTCGAACAGTATATTTTTTCTACGACCCACCTAAGAAAAAATCTAGAAAATAAACATTTTATTAAACTATAATATAACTTCAAATTAAAAATTTTTAATAATTTTACTATTATTATTTTATTATTATTATTTAGAAATAAAATTAAAATTAAAAAAAAATTCCCAACGGGGAAAAGAACTCTGATCTACCGCGTGAGAGGCTGGGATACTTACCACTGGACTACCGATGAATATACTAATCATCTATCTATAACGTCAAATGTATTACATAAAAACTGACGTTTGTCAGGAGTACCCTTAAATATTCAATTTATTCTGTTTCTATACAATATACGTCTCCTTTGCGGCTAAGCGAATATCTGGTGGAAAATTATTTATTAATTCATCACTGGAATCACTCATTTTTACTAATATTTTTCTTTAAAACTATAGAAATATTTTGACAAGTTATTTTGACGTTTCTATGAAATTCAAAAAAGATTAGTTGACGTTCAGTTAATCGGAATGGCCTACATTTACATTCTGTAAATTGTGCAGAAAATGGATAATATACATGTGGGTGTAGGAAAAATAGCTTATAGGAACGTGTACAATATAAATATTCCAAAAATGGCAATGGATATTTGAAATGAATGCCAGTATATCAGATTTGAAATCGGCTAAGATAATTATCTGCAAACGATATATAAAAGTATTTCTAAACTGTCTTTCTGGGTTTTCAACTGGCTCTAATGTTAAATTAGTTTCCATAGGCGTGTATTAATCTTTAGATCCGATGTTGACCTAATTTCTCTTTTCATTCAAATTCAAGTCCTACATAGTGTTTCACTTTTCCCACGTTTCATTTTGAATTTTTTGTTTGGGGCAAGTTTTATTTCATGTATTATGTCATTGTTAGAACTGCAAAATGGTAAGTCATCTATTTACAGAATTGGGTTTTTAAAAAAAAAATTTTTTTGTGATAAATGGAAAGATCATATATAAGTTTCATAACAAAACTATTTTTTATTTTTATTCTTTCGCAATAATTCAAAAGTTATATCAAAATAAAAAAAGAATTTTTGTTTCCAGTACTCGAGGAGGTGAGACAGCCAACTGTTTGACGGATTTCTTTCAAGAAGAAAAGTTTAATGATGGAGCAAGCACAAATAGAATAGAATATAATCCAATGTTTTCAAAAACCTGCCAAGGAGGAGGCCGCAGATTAACAGACAGTAAATGGTTAATCAGAAACACTACTAATGAAGACATCTGCCCCGTTAGGTGGGTCAAATTAACCGTTTTTTTATTTAATTTTTCTTATCAAAGCTTTTTTCTTTAAGATTATACAAAAAACTTTTGTTAAAACGAGGATCTAACGTGAAGACGAACCGTCTGTTTCTGACACCGAATCGAGAATGGCAAAATAATGGTATATGGTTCAAGAACATCCCAGTTGGTAGAAACGAGATCGCAAAATGGACAAATCCAAAAAGCAGGTTTCGATAAAGAGAAGTTCAAATTTACAAACCATTCACACCGAGCACCTGCCGTAAGCCATCTAGCCAAGGTTGGGGTAAACGAAAACCAGCTAACGAAAATAACGGGACATGGAAATGTCAGTTCAATAAAACCTTATTTACAACTCGATAAAGAGTTTCACGAGGAAATAATAAAGAAAATTAGAAACAGTGAAAACAACGAGTTCAGTGTTTTTTCAGTTACAACTTCTGCTTCAAGTAACGTTGTTTCTGATCAACAACAAACTTCGACTGGTTCAGTCATTAATTTCAATAATTGCGTTTTTAATTGTAAAAATTTCAATAACTAGGTTTAACAGTTTTCATGTTACTTTAATAAATAATAAACGTTTATAATTACGTCTGCATTTATTTTAGAGGACCTGATAATTTTGCACTAGTGCAAAATTTTTTCCTAATTGTATGCTCATTGGCTAAAAGAACAATCAAAAAATAGTCGGAACATTGTTGAAATGTCAAATTTGACAGATGAAAAAATTTTTCATAGTAATTGATATTAATTATTATATGACTTCAATTTTCACTGACGTTTCATGAAAATTCACGGAATTTGTCAAATATTCCACGATATAGAAGTGAAAGACTACAAAATCGTTTTGCAACCCAAGGGACGATAAAAGTTACTTTCGGTCATATATTTTGGTTGATATATTATGATTCACCTCCACATATAGTAGGCGAAAAAACTCATAACAACTGGATTTTGTAGTTTTCCACACCTTCGAAGTAATCGTAAATTTTCAATAGAAGTCAGTATGAATCAGAGTTAGGAATCAAGAAAACAAAAATAGGCAATGAAAATATGTCCTTATTCTGAATACTTGATTTGTGTAAATTATTGCAAATCAATAGTGAGTCAGAAAGTGATGAAGAATTCACAACTACCAGACTTGTAAGAGGAAGCTATTAATGTTTCTCCAAATTTGTTACTTACAAAATCAAGACAACTGAATGGAAAGTACTGCGAATTGTTTAACAATGGAGAGAAAGAGTGAGAAAGCAAAAACCCAGCAGAAAATATATTACTTGTTTATCTGTCGGAAAGACCAAAGATTATAAATGCAGGAAAATTTTGTCTGTTTTTCCGCAATTGAAGATTTTGGTTATATCTTTCTATTTTTTGTGGCAGGATGCCGAAGCTCATTTTCTGCCCTTATTGCACAATATTATATTCAGTTAAAATTTATTAACTTATAAACTGTGTGAAAGGTATGAACCAGTTTTGTGGTTGATTTTCTGGATAAGCAAATGATGATTCTCAAATGTTTCTGCTGCAACAATTAATTGGCTTTAAAAATATAGCTTGAACCTTCATTTACATAAAGTGGTTCAAACTTCACATAATAGAAATTTTGTTAGACGTGTGGAATTTTCCAATTGGATTTTAATGGAATGCCAAAAATATGGAAATTTCACCAGATAATATTTCAATGTAATGAAGTTTACTTAAAACTAAATGTGTAACCGCTAATTTCACATGTGACCTAAGTTAGTGAATTTCAAGAATAATTTTCCTTCAATCTTTTTTGTGCTGTGAAAAATGGAAAGATATTGGCACTTATGGCTTAGGACAGAAATGTGAGCGCTTGACAATTTGAACAAGAATAATGTTAAAGCCTGGTTCCAAGAATATGTTGCACCGGCACACAATTAGGCAATCCAGATCACCTGACCTAATATGGCCGACCAGGGCAAACAATTTGGACAGTTAGTCAGTTTTGTGTTGTCTATTTAGTGGTAAGCAATGTTCAATGACTTTTAGGTCGAATTTATTGGTGTGTTTTATATATGTATACGCTGTGGTATGACTTTGTGTTTTTTTTGAAAACCATTGGATTTTAACCACATTTGAGAGATGGATTAACTCCTAGATATGGATATAAATAGTTATTAGGTATTTTCACACAGTTTTTGCACCAAAGGGCAGATGGAGGCTTTCAAAAGTCTCTATGTCTAGAAATATCTAGAATTTGGCTTTGTGCTGAAAGTAGGATCTACTTTAGTCAATGGAATTTTTGTTTAAGTAGGAAGGTGAAAACGTAGACTCCAGCCATGGGACTGCCGACAGAAGCTAAAATACCAATAAATGAATCCCTTTTAAAAATTTTATCGTAAGCCCATCGTACATGGAATCTTTTACAAAAAGAGTAGACATATATACGCTTCATTGTTAATTGTGTTGCATAACCAAAAGTATTGTGTGTTGCATAAAAGCGTGACGATGACGAAAAATCCATTTTTTTTCTTCTCCCAAAAACAAGTGTTCAAAGCGCCTGAAGAAGTTTCCACTTCAAAAAGAACCTGAGAAACCCTACAACATGTAAAGGAAGTTTCCATAGATGAATGAGAATAGCTAGGTCAAAAGATAGTTTAAAATTTGATTGCAAAGATACCCTCCTTCCATGCAGAATTTGACGTGCTGGAAAAGATATTTTTTGTAATGATGTTGATGATGGTAGACCAATGATACTGAGTTATCAAGTAGATTGTAAAATAAAATGATTCCACTTTGACTGCGCAAATTTAAAAACTGTTCCTTACGACTCGTATTGAAGTGTGTTTGGAATAAGTTCAAGTCTTTTTGGAATGTAATTCAAATGAACGAAAATTATTTTTAAATTTGTGTGATCTAAAAGATGTTAATATATATAATAATCGCATATTCGAATTAGCAATGTAACATCAACGTTGGAATTGTTTTATTTCAAGTTCTCATTTTATTATACCGTCAGACATTGCATTACACTTCTAAGTTGAACAGGGCTGGTATATCTACAAGATCTAACCAACCATTCTTGTTTGCAATTAAAAGGGACAACCTCACTTGCAGACCGGTTTCGACGTATTCGGGCCTCATCAGTACAGGGTAAATATTCTCCGTCCACGAGCTCTGAGAGCATATCTTCAAATAAAGGAAATGTTAAAAACGAGATAACAGAGACATTCCTCTAGCTTATTAAAATATAAAGAGATATAGTTATAAAACTAAACTAACGAAAAATGAATGCTTTTATGTAGGCACGACTTAACCAAAATTGGGTCCGAAATCCACATAAACAATTCAAAAGTTTTATTGAACTAACCTTTCTATTGTTTATTATTATTTTCAAGACACAAGACAATCCTTAATGCCAAATAAAATCACCTTTCTTCAGAATAAACACTCTTGTGTATACCAAAAGACCAAAACCATATTTTTGCTTGCCTTGGGACGCCATATTGAGTTTTATTTGACAGGTCGCTAGATTGTAAATATTCGATGAGATGACACATTGTATTGCTTAATGTTAATATTCGGCGATATATGGACAGCTAATAACGGCCCTTTTCGCTGGCAACCAAGATCTCCACAATTGTCACTGTTGAGTCACTTCATTTGGTGATTTTTTTTAAAATAAGGTGCTACATAGGTGTATAAAACTATCTACAAAAATTGTTAAGTTAAATTGATATTCCTGAAATAAAAAAATGAAGGATATCCCATTGAAAAATAATTGGGTATTCAAAAGACTACTATTAAGTGTGAAGTTAACATACTACGTTTTCTAGAGAACTTGTTAAAGTTATGTAACGCCAGAATACAGTGTACCATCGCCATCTTGAATTTTTACACAGCGTAGTTCAGAGAAGTTTATTCCTTCCTCTTTCTAAAAATACTGAATGAGTATAACATTGCTGTGAAAATCATTTGCCAAACATATGAAACTTGTAATTTTTGAGCACATATTACATTACAAAAATATAAGATGGTAAAAACAAAAAATTGACAATTTACTTATAATAAGTGCTCAAATTGTGCCACATGATACTAGGCAATGATACAATTTGTTCTAGAAGCTTCGAGAAAAATTGTGAATCTATCAGAGACGGAAAGCGGTCTCAAAATTTTGCCCAACGGTTCTATGATAGAGTGTAGGTGGTAGTGTGCCTACTACTGTAGGCAATTTGAAATGGTTTGAATATTATCTTGAATGTTAAAAACAATTCGTACGGAAGTATGGTTGAGTTTCTGAAAATCTACCAGAAAGTATTGGTGTACCCCAAGGCTCAGTTTTATATATAAGGAGACCCCTGACAGTTTTAACATGATATACCCGCCACCTTTGTTTAGGATTAATACACATAAGAAGAGTATATTTATGACCAGCAAGTTCATTTAGACTTGGTAGCAGAGCGTGGTTGTGAAAATTGAGTGTAATAAAAATAACAAAACAAGGTTAGGTTATAACCACGTGTTGAATTTTTTATAAGTTGAAAACTAATGAAAATACAATGTGGGCAACGAAAAAAAGGATGAATTAGTACTATAGATGTTTGACGGAAGCTGATGTGATTATTGGAAATTTAGATTGAACCTATTTTTGGAAAATAAAACATGTAAGGAAGTATAAGATACAGGCCCCAGGCCAAATACACTAAGTGGACAGTGGAGGCGAAAAGAACTTGAAGCAAAAAGTTACATACCTAATAGTATAACAAATACACAACTAGAGCTGACATTTTCCCAAGAAACTGCAAGAACAATTATCAAGAAATTGGACAGGACTTACCAAGTAATTTGATGTTACTTTGTAAAAGGAAGCTGTTGGAAATAAAAACGAACAAAAAAGAAAATCCTACTAATTTATTTTATTACACTCAATTTTCACAACCACGCTGTGCTACCATGTTCAAATGAACTTGCAGATCATAAGTATACTCTTCTTATGTGTATAAATCTCAACCAAACGTGGCAGATATATCTATGACTAAAAAACTGGAGTCGATGTCATGTCAAAACTGTCAGGAGTCTTCTTATATACAGGGTGAGTAACGAGGAACTGTAAAAACTTCTACCATAAGTAGAGGCACGTTAGGGGATTATAAAATGACCATTAAAAAATGTCTTCTTGTTTTGATTATTAATATACAGAGTGAATGATGGATATTCACCAAAATAATGTTTCGTCATACACACACTGTGCTCCAGTATGGTACATACCATTTTTTTTTTAAACTCGCCGTTACCCCGCCTCGGAATCACTACCCTTCGAGACAGGCGGCGGTCCCTCGCACACTCTCCGCTCACACTGTCATCTTCTCCCTCCTATCACTCGTGCCTCTCATGCCATATCGAGTCCTTCTCTCCCCCTTACCATGCTCTCTACTACTCCACTCACCTCCATCCATTACTCCTCCCCCCTCAACATTATCTCCGCCATGTGTTCCCAGTACACCGCCTCCAACTTCTTCAGCACTTCCTCGTTCCTCCAGCATCTAAACACATTCCCCACATCATCCTCCACTTCACACCTCTCGCACACACCAGTCTCTCGTTTCCCAATCTTGTGGAGGTACCCTACTCTCTACCATGTCCAGTGAGCACTTGTGTCAAGAAGTACTTCACCTCCCCGAATTTCCGGTCCATCCAATCTCCCCTATTCCCAATCGCTCCTATTAGCGCGCCCTCATACTCCTCCCACCTTCTCTCCATTTCCGCCTCCATCCATTCCCGTACCTCTTCTTTGGTCGCACCCCTCCAGCGTTTGCTCCTAGCTCTAGCCAACACGTCCAATGGGTAGGACCTTGCCAGCACCGCTGCTGCCAGTCCACCCACTGTCCTGAACCCCTGCACCACACACAGCAGGATCCCTCTCTACACCCGCAGAAGTGGCCTAACCCTCGCATTCACCCCCCGCTCTTTCACCCCACACCTCCGCACCGTACAGCATACTCTGCTCTACCGTCCTACCAATTACCCTCCTCTTCCACTCTCCCGGCCCTTTCACATTACACATCAATCTCCCCTGCCATGCTGCCCTCACTTTACCCTTCTCTGCCGCCTTTACCGTATGGGTTTTGAAGGATAATTGGCTATCCAACCACACCCCTAGGTATTTCACAGACTCCTCCATACGAATTCTCCTTCCCTTAACCATCACCCCCACTTCCCTTGCCCTGCTCTGTCCCTTCACTAGCAACCCCACCGTCTTATCTTCCGCCACTTCCAGTCCGCACCGCTCTATCTTCTCCACAATCTTCCTGCACATTCTCTCCGCCTTTCTTTCTATTTCCGCCTCTCCCTTTGCCGTACATACCAGACACACATCATCCGCATACACCGTAATCTCACATCCCTCTTCACATACTATCCCACAACTCTCATCAAACACACACTTCCAGAGCGTCTGTCCAAGAACCGAGCCCTGAAGCACTCCAGCCTCCATCTCATATCTCCTCCCTCTGCAGTCTACAATCACACGCCCCGTCAGGTAGTCCTCCACTAGGTTAACCAAACCCTGCTCCACTCCAAGCTTCAGCAACGCGCTCAACACTGCCCGTTTGCTGACACTGTTGAACGCGTTCCCGACGTCGAAGAACACGAGTAGGGCCAATTTCTTCTTCCTCCAGCTGCCCTCCCTAGCTCTTTCCACCAAACCCATCACCTTGCTCAGTGCCGAGATGCAAGATTTCCCCTTCGTGAACCCGTGCTGGTTTACCCTAAAACCCCCATTCCTACCAACTTCCTCCCCAATCCTATCCCTTATTATCCCCTCCATCAATTTACCCATACCACACAGTAGGCTGATAGGCCTATAGTCCCCCGCCCGCTTCCCCTCTCTACCCGCCTTCTTCATTAGTATCATCTGGCTACCTTCCATCCTTCCGGGAACTCCTCCTCCCTCAGCACCCTGTTGAATAGTTCCCAGAAGTACTCCCTATTGACATCCAAAAGCCTCTCCACCATATCACCCCTCAGGCCATTTATCCCTGGGGCTTTTCTCACTTTATTGTTTCTTCCCCAATCCTCTACCTCCCACTTCTCTACCGGCCTTATCCCCCTCATTTTCACTACCCCCCTTGTATCTTGGATTTCCTGAATTCTGCCACCCATTCCTCCTTCTCCCCCTTTGAACAATTTCTCTATAATCTCCTCCCAATCCTCCTCTAGAACCTCGTTCCTATTTCCACCCATCCTCTTCACCGCTATCTCATACGCATTTCCCCATGGATTGTTTTCCAATTCCCCCAGTAACTCTTCCCACTTCCCTCTTTTTTCCCTCTCCACTCTACGCTCCAGTTCCTTCTTCTTCTCTTTATATCTCCCTCTTCCCTCTATCCTTCCTCTTCCTCTCAGCATCCGTCTTCGTTCTTTCTTACACTCCCTCCACAGCTCCTCTTTTTCCTCATTCCACCAGTAATTGGCCCTCCGCTCACGCCTATTGCCCCTCTTTCCCTCTCTTTTGCAGCCCTGTATCACATTGTACAATTCATCTGCATCATGTCCAAGTCCCCTTCCTATCTCTTCTCTTACTTTCTTCCTCCTACTCTCTGCCTCGGCTTTCGTCCACTTACATTCCCACTTTTCCACTAAATCATTTCTCTCTTTCCTTATATCCGTCTCCACATACCTATGTAAGCTCAAGCTTTCCACATCCTCCAGCACCCCCCAACTAAACACTCTTTCCCACAGCCATTCATCACATGCTGTTATATCAATGAATGATGAACCCCTCACGAAGGTGGGCAGTAGTCCATCATTCAGCACCACCAACCCGTTGGATGTTATCACTTCCTCAAGGATCTTCCCTCTCCTGTCCGTTTTCTTCCCCCCCCCCCCCATATAGTATTCTTCGCATTGAAGTCCCCTGCCACCATTCTCCTTATGATCCTCCTTTTTCCTTTTGACACCCTCCGATCGTCCTCTAATCCTGTCATGCTCCTCTCATATTCTTCCAGGCTTACATTTGGGCTTATATACACACTGTACACCACCATGTCTCCCATTCGCACTACCACTCATCCATTTCCCTTCCTCACTTCATCCGCCCTCAATCAATCCCCCACCACTCTTATTCCTGCTTCTCCTGTATCGTCCATAATCCATCCCTGCTTCCCCACATATCTCTCATTCACCTCGGATCCACACACTACATCCACTTCCCTCCTAAAAATCACTTCATCCAATATATCATGCGCTATTCTGCATTTCCCTGAATTTATCTGTAACACTCTCCATACATCCCCTACATTCCTCCTTCCCGCGCAATGCTGTCCCCTTCCTCCTATTCGACCAGACTCGTCCCCTCTGAGGGGTCCAGAGGGTCCCTCCCATTTTTTCCTTCACTGTAATAAGTTCTGGTTATAGGCTAAGCTGCTTCCAATAGATAGTCATTACACTTCAAATTACTTTATTGATAAGGGGATTATCTACATATATGTATACTTCAAGAAGTACCCCAAAACATAACGACTGGCATCAAGTAGGGCAGTCGTTGACTCTTTAGTTTATATTAAAAAGGAACGTCGTGAATACTAACAAATATCTATTTATACTTTCTTTCATCACGTATACTCGATTTGTTATAATAACACAAGGTGATGTTTATTAATAAAATAATAAACATACTTTGGAATTATTATTCAAACCACTATACTGAGTGTTAAATATATTTGTTAGAATTCACTTCACACCTTCCCCCTTTACAAGACGAGGGAAGTTGTTATTACAAAGTCAGGTAACTGACCGAGTTGAGTCTGCAATGTTGTAACCTACTTTTTTTTTTTTTTTTTTTGCTGACTGTACTTTGACCTTGTCATTATGTTTTAGTTTTACAATACAATGCTATGTTTACAAACCAATGACCTGTTACAACATTGTTATTGCTAAACACTTACAAAATATAAATAAAAGAAAATATAAGTAAAATAAAATTCAAATTTTCTACACTATAAATATGTCTATACTAATTTAAAAACCTAAAAACCTAAAAATAAAACACTCCTAAAAACTTCTATGACAATAAATCGTTTATAAAAACCGATGATATTTTTATATATAGACTGTCCTTCCTAAAAATAAATAAATACATAGTTTATATAGTTCAGTGAGTAGGCACATTAAATAACTTCGAAATTTGTTCTAAATTCACGGATAGTGTTCACTGAATTTCACTGTCTTCACTTTGTGCCACGGGGCTCTGCCCATCATACGGATATATTCTATTCTTATGAACAGTTTCTACCTTACCTTGAGTTGACTGAATACTGCAATTGACCCCGTCTGTTTTGACAATTTTATAGGGACCTTTATACCAAGGATCTAGTTTATTTCTATTTTCATTTGTAAGTAGCACTAATTCTCCTATTTTTAATTTCAATTCCCTAGCTGTTAAGTCTAAATTTTCTTTTCTTTTTTTCTTATATTTGTTAAGAAATTGTCGGGCTCTTTCATGTGCCACCTGCAGCTTATACCTTACCTCCTGTTCATAGGCATCTATGTTGTAAATAGGTTGGATGCCCTTTGTTAGGTTTTCTGGTAAGTTGCTAGGTCTACCAAACACCAATTCAAAGGGTGTGTACCCGTGATAGCTGTTTGGGGTGGTATTATAACAAAAAGCATACAACCTACACCATTTATCCCAGTCGTTCTTACATTCATTTGTGAAATTTCTCAAATACTCATTAAATACTCTATGGTTTCTCTCACACCCCCCTATGGTTTGGCTATGATATGCTGAAGAAAATTTATGATCTATATTTAAAAGTTTCCCTAATTCTAATAGTACTTCGTTTTTATATTCTGTACCTAAATCTGTGCGAACCTGTTTCATTACTCCATAAATTGTTATGAAGTGTTCGAATATCGCCCTGGCAATTGTATTGGCCTCCTTATTTCTTACTGGAACCATTACCACATACTTTGTTAGTTCGCATTGTATGGTTACGCAATATACATTGTCTTCATAAGTTTTCTGGAATGGCCCTATAGTGTCGATTGACACGATATCGAATGCTTGTTGTGGCGTATCTGTAAGTACTAATGGTTCGTGGTGACCCGGTTTTGCTTTGTTTACCTGACATTTGTGGCACTGTTTTACGAAATTTTTTATATCTAAGCTCATCCTTCTCCACCTAAAACTGGTTCTTACTTTCCTCATCATTCTAGTCGCTCCGCAATGTCCTCCAGTCATGGCATCGTTATGATACTTGTCTAATATTGCTTTTATCTCTTTTCGATCTGTTATGAGTCTAGGTACGTCACACACTACTATTTGTAGTTGTGGTAATATATCCGCAGCCTGTCTTATTAGCATGTCCCATGTATATTTTTTAATTAAGTCGTCGTTTGCGTACATCTTTACTTTTTCCAATCTATACGTCCCTGCGAGTTTATTCAACTCTACTAGCGTTTGTCCTAAGTCAAAGCTATTTCCATCAGTTCCGTATTTTCTGTCGAACATGAATCTACCTTTGTGCCTTACGCTCAACCTAAGAGAGGTAGGGTTTATTTCACAACGTAGAACTGGTAATTTTAATACCTCGACATTATTTAGTGCCTTAATTATGGGGGGCTTCCTTATTTCTGTAACTGCCTTATTTTTTTGCACTCTTTTCTCTCCAATGTTACCTGACTTTCGTGCCGCAGCTCTTGTTATTGCCAGTACATGCGAATTATCTTCGTGTAATTGTTTTAATTCATCCAATGTTATCCTGGACAGACTATCTGCCGGGTTATCTTTCCCTTGAATGTATTGTATTTCAAAATCATATTCTTCTAAATCTAGCCTAACTCTAGTTAATTTCGACGTAGGGTCCGTCATTGAAAATAAATGCGTTAAAGGTTTATGGTCACTTTTCACAATAAATCTGGGTGACCCATACAAATAGCATTTAAAATGATTTATGCCCCAATGTATTGCTAATAATTCCTTTAAAATTATTGGTTTATTTAATTCACTTTTATTAAAACTACGTGACGCATAAGCTATTGGTAAATCTATCCCGTCGTAAGTTTGGCTTAAAATTGCTGAGCAAGCATTGTTAGAAGCATCTGTTGTCAGAATAAATTGCTTATTGAAATCAGGATATTTCAAAATGGAAGGACTAACCAGCGCCCGTTTCAGCCTCTGGAACGAATTCTCACACTTGTCACACCAAAAAAATTTAACATTTTTCCGTGCAAGATTGTTTAATGGAATACATATTTCTGCAAATTTAGGAATAAATCGTCTGTAATAATTACAGAAAGCTACGAATCGTTTAACCTCATCCGATGTTTTTGGTGTTGGATACTGTTCTATCACTTGAAACTTCGATTTGTCTGGGAGAACACCATCGTTAGATAGACAATGACCTAAATAAGTGACTTCCTTCCTGAAGAATTTGCATTTTTGCGGATTTAATTTAAGATTGAACTTCCTGCAAACCTGAAATACCTGCTGTAGATTTTTAAGATGATGTTTTTCTGAAGCTCCACATATAATTATGTCATCCAGATATAGGAATGCTTTGTCGGCTGTCAATCCCGAGAAAGCTAAAGACATCATTCTGGAAAAACTGTTTGGACTTACATTCAATCCGAAAGGTAGCCTAGTGAACTGAAATGCACCAGAGTCTGTACTAAAGGAAGTAAATTTACGAGATGCTTGCTCTAGTGGAATTTGATGGAACCCTGACATTAAATCGATTACTGAAAACCATTTGGATCTCCCTAACTGATCCAAAATTGAATCTATTCTTGGCAATGGGAACTTGTCTGTTACTAATTTTTTATTTAATTGACGAAAATCGATACATAATCTCCAACCTTTTTCACCATCCTGAGACTTCTTCGGCACAAGTAACACCGGACTGTTATATTCTGAATAAGAAGGTTCTACAATGCCGTTGTCAATGAGGTTTTTAACTTGCTTATTTAATTCTTCACGTTGATAATGAGGTGTTCGATAGTTTTTAATATATACTGGGCTGCTATCTTTTACCAATAACTTTTGCTCATAAAAATTATTATGTGTTAAAATATCATTTTTTAAAGCGAATACATCGGCATATTCATTACACAACTTCACTATATCATTTTTTACGTATTCAGGCACATCTAAATTCAATACCTTTCCTAGTTCCCTCTCTCTCTCGTTTTGTTCATTCCTAACTCTAAAAACATGAAACATTTTTAAACTAGTAATTTTAATGTTATTTGTCTTAACTGACACACTTTCATTATTTGTATTTAAAATTCTCACATATGGACTATCTCTCGAAACTATGCCCCTAGCCACAAAAACTCCTGGAAGTAACTCCTGTTGGTCCACTACAGCCTCAGCTTCCAATTTTTTAAACCATTCTATCATTCGAAAAACTTCACACCTTCGCGGTACTGCTACCGTATCGTACTCTGGACTATTGAAAATTTTAACGACTACCTCTTTATTCCCTGCATAATTTATGTACAATGCCCACTTAGAATAATCTAACCTACATCTGTACCTAGTCAAGAAATCTCTACCTATAATGCCTTCCGCTGGGATAGGGAAATCCTCGTCTACCACATGAAAAATATGCCGAAATACTATATTGCCTATATGCAAAGAAACCTCCATTTTACCCAGCGTCTGCGTTACACCTTCAGTGACCCCCTTTATATTTAATTTTCCTGTCGCTAGAATCCTTTGCATTTCTAACACCCTTGAACGTTTAATGAGGGATACATCTGCTCCTGTGTCAACTATAAAATTTTGATACGCATTACCCACATTAGTGTGAATTGTCACAAAATTTGAAAGTGTCAGGTCTATATTGAAAATAAAATTTACCTTAGACTTAATTATACCCGAGGATCTCCTTGAAACCCCGCTGCATTCTCACTATTATCTGGATCAACTTCTGTCATCTCACACATCCTTACATTCCTCTCCGTGTACCTACTGTTATTCCGACCCCCACTGGAGTTCCAATTATTCCTATTGTACCTATTATTAGGGTACCTACTTTCTACAAATTCACGGTTCCTGCCATATTGACCATTGTCTCTTCTATTCTGCTCTCGGCCTCCATAATTTCTGTAATTGTTCGCATCACCAGTAACTCTCCAACCTGGTCCCCTATATTCATGCCCTTGTCTCTGTACCTGGTACCTTAGTACATTTCCTACCTCGGACGTCACATCAACAGATACCAATTTTGTCAGCACCTCCTGCGTAGTTGTAAAATTACCCGCCATCAGGACTAGCTTTGCTGCCTCTGAGCTAACATTTTGAATCAAGGATTTTGTGGTCACCTCGGTGGTGTATTTTTGTGCCAAATTAACGGGCATGCCCTCAGCCACGTAAGCCGCATTTAATCTATCCGCTAACTGCTCCACCTCCGACACGTAACTAACTAGATCCTTATTATTCTGCCTATGCCGCCCTAACTTCGCTATCAACAAACTGGGACTATCTCCTTTGATGCCCTGCTGTAGAGTAAGAACTATCTCATCCAGTGAAACCTCATTAGTGATCAGTGTTCTAGCCTTCCCTGTCAACCTCGTCTTAACAAAAGAAACTGCATTTAACTCCTGTCCTACTGCATTTGCCTTGAGAAGGACCAATCCATCAATAAAACTACGTAATTTATTCGGTGTCCCGTCAAACTCCGTGGGGATCACCTTGCTTGCCAAATTGAAGAATTCTTGTATGTTTAGCGCCATATTTTCTTCACTGTCACTCTCCTCGCTATCACTCTCTTTCTCAAACACTTCAGTCGCTATTGCTTTAACACACGAAGTAGGTATCAAATATTTGCAGGATAAAACTTGAAATACCCTTACTACCTTATCTCTCAAGCAATCAAAATTTACTTTACAAAATTTCCGTTGATTTTCCTCTAACTGATTCCAACATTTATTGACTACTGATGTGTAAGCATTAAAATTATTAATTAAATTTAAAATGATATCTTCCCTAATTTCCTTACTTTTTGGTACCTGTTTTTTTAGTGCTCTCTTACTAGTTTTATTCATTTCAGCTACTAAACCGTTCAACTTTGTTTCAACTTGATCCCATGTCATGGCCTTGAACTTATTAATATTGCAATCCCAGCGATTTTCCAAAACAAAGCACAGTCCATGCGATATTCAGCCTACTCATCACAACAATATTTATTTATAGAACATAAAAATCGACAGTAAAAATTTAACAAAATTACTGTTCATCAGAATAAAATAAATCAGAATGTAGGCTTACCCCTTTATACTTCCACTGTGCTTGTAGCTCTCCTCATTAACTTTTTCTTCAACTGCCTTCTGTAGGTTTTCCAAACAGACCATCCAAATTTTAGCAATAGAGTGATTGTTATTATATACAATAGTATACGAGCTTCACTACCAATTCTTACTGCCTGTTCTTGAACTATGAAATTAGAATTTACCACTCCAGTTTCCTTTACGTCCTGCTTTGTTGATTCTGAATTGCCCATTTTTCACCATTTGTCACGGTCGCCATGTAATAAGTTCTGGTTATAGGCTAAGCTGCTTCCAATAGATAGTCATTACACTTCAAATTACTTTATTGATAAGGGGATTATCTACATATATGTATACTTCAAGAAGTACCCCAAAACATAACGACTGGCATCAAGTAGGGCAGTCGTTGACTCTTTAGTTTATATTAAAAAGGAACGTCGTGAATACTAACAAATATCTATTTATACTTTCTTTCATCACGTATACTCGATTTGTTATAATAACACAAGGTGATGTTTATTAATAAAATAATAAACATACTTTGGAATTATTATTCAAACCACTATACTGAGTGTTAAATATATTTGTTAGAATTCACTTCACATCACCTTTTTCATCGTCTCCTACTTCTTCCCTTCCCCTACTACATTCTATCTCCCCTGGCTTGTGTCCCCTTTACCCTACAAAGGAAGGCCTGCCGACAGTCTCTCGCCATGTGAACCTCGCTCTTACAAAGCCAACACTTACTCCTCTCCTTGACTACCTTCACCTTACACCCTGCTACTTTATGGCCCTTTATCCCACATACAAAGCATCTGTCATCCTCTCTACCCTCTATAATATTTACCCTGTTTCACCCCAATCTAATCTCCTTTTTTTTTAACAAGGCTACCGCTTTTTCCCATTCCGCCCCCACCACCGCCATTTTCATCCCGTTCCTCTCCCTTACCACTTTAATCACCGTTGTCCCTTTCCCAATTAAATTCTCTATTTTCCCCCTCACCTTTTCATCTTCCATCCACGGTTCTATCCCTACCATTTTAATGGTTTTTGTTCCCCTCCCCGCTTCGACCACCCTAGCTCCTGTTACCCTTCCTACCTCCCCCAGAATCCTCAACCCCCTTCTTTGCCTCTATTACCACCTTCCTATTTATTGAGACTCTGAGTCTATCCACCCACTCCCCTGTCATCTCCCTCAACCCCTTCTTAATCCTCTCGATCCCCTCATGATCAACTTCCCCGATATCCTTCAGGATTATCGCCCCATTTCTACCCTCCTTTTCCTTCTCCCCTCTCTGTATAGATTGTTACCTCCGCCACCTCTCACCCACGCCACCATCTTCTTCAGCACCTCCACCTCTACCTGCTCAAGCCTGTGGAGTCCAATGCTATCCCCGCTCCCCACTACCCCAAACAGTCGACTCATCAGCTCAAACACCTTTTTCTCATCCCTACAATCTCCCTCCATCCGAAAAATCAACTCCTCCGTCTTCACCCTTACCCCATTCCTTTCCGTAGCGCGTACCTCCTTGACCCACACCATTTCCTCTCCTTTTCCCCCTAGCAACGGGTACCTATCCCTAAACATCCTCTGTATTCCCTTCTCCATTCCACTGTCTTCCTTGGTCACCCATACCACCTTTACCTTTTCATCCCCTAATATTGGATTTCCCACCTTCACCTCTATTCCCTCCCCCTTTTTACCATCCCAATCCCTATCTCTAACCTCCAGCCATCCTTCCCAGTCTCTTTGCCCCACCTCCCATCGTGTTTGCATTACCCCGTTTCTATCGTCCTCCCCCCTCAACCTCTCCAATTCCTTGACCCGCCCCTCTGCCGCTGCCTTCTCTTCCTCCAGCCTTTCCACCTTCTCCTCCAGTCGCCTTACCATATCCTTCAATCTCTCTACACTCTCCCTCTCTTCTTCCTTCCAATTCTCCATTTCCTTCTTCCCTTTCTCCTTCAGTTTCCTCTTCTGTTCCTTGTCCTCCAGAGGCGATACCTCCGTTCTCTTTACTCCAGTATCACTCCACCCTCTCGTCTCCCCCGCCTTATCAGGCGTTCGTTTTACCTTCGTCGATTTACCAAAAATTCCATTTCCTTGCCTTTCTCATCCATAACCTCCTGTACTATTTTTCTTTCTTCTTTATCCATATTCCATCCCACGAGTAGCTAGGGAATTGAATGTCCACCACCACAGAGCCCCGCTTGTGGTGGTAAGGCTGGTTACTCCAGGAGGTCACCAGGTATCCCGGAGGCACCGTTCCTGACTGACTTTCGCGCAGCCATTCATCCATTGCCACGGTAGCTAACAACGTAGATTACGGATTGTTTTATCGAGGTTTACTCCTCTAGGCTTTTTCTCATGGTTGCCTCCGGACGCAGTGGCTTCCGTTGCCTACACTACACCACAACATAGCTGCCTTCCCTATGTTGCTGGTTTTTTATCGAGGTATACTCCTCTAGATTCCTGGGAATCTAACCTATTAGTCGCCTTTTACGACAGGTGGGCTATCCCCTGGGGGTATTCTTCTGAGCCCGCCCCCAGAGGGGACATGGTAAATACCATAATTTTAATTGATTTACAGGGCCGGATTTAAAAATCTGGCATATCTGGTTCATCTCAATAATTCACTCTGTATGTAACTTTTTTCACTTGTAATTGAGTAAAAACAGGAAAAAAAAAGTTTGTAATAACCTTGTTTTCTTTTTTGTTTGAGGAAAAATCATGTCTAATTATTTTAATCGGAATGAAAAGAACAAGCCCATGAAATGTTTATTCCTAAATTAAAAAATAAAATAAATAACAATAACAAAACAATAAAACAGTTTTAACAATGTGGAACAAAGTAAAAAACAATCTTGGTAATAAACATTACGATTATAAAACATTTTCATAATTAAATCTGCCTCAATACACTTTTCTTGACGAATGTTCAAATGTGTAATGAACTTTCTGATTGTCAGTTGGTCGTTTCTGATATGTAATAAATGTTGCAGCAGGTTATGACAATTTGACATGATTGTGGTTGAAATTATTTGTTCAGTTTGACATTAGATCTCAATTTGTTTATTGTTTTAATAATTAATAAGTCAATTACGTTCGGTATTCATAGGGTGTTTTGACTTTTTTGTTCAAAAATCGAATGCTGAATACGCTGATATTATTTTTGTTCATGGCTTTTGCAATGGTACAGGTAGGGCTGCCGGAAGGGAGTATGAAAGGCGATTCCCTCAACGCCGAATACCCAATCATCAAACGTTCGGATCAGTTTTTAATTCCTTGAAAAACAATGGTACTTTTCCTAAAACAAAATCAGAACGAAATGTAGATCCTGTTTTAGAAAACAATATACTGGATACTATGGATTTAAATCCAAAAATAAGTACCAGAAAAGTAGGAGTACGATTAGGTGTTTCCCAATCCAAAGTGAGTAGCGTGTTGCGGAAAAAAAAGCTTACATCCGTACCACATACAATTAGTTCAACGGTTACATCCTGGATATGGAATCCATCGCCTAGAATTTTCAAGATGGGTTGCAAATCACCGACTTGTATTGTACAGAACTTTATTCACCGATGAAGCACAATTTACCAGAGATGGAATAAATAATTCGCGACATTCGCACGTATGGGCCAATGAAAATCTACATGCGATTCGAGAATATCGCTCGCAACAAAGATTCTCTCTAAATGTCTGGATCGGAGTTATCAACACTCATTTAATAGGACCCCATTTTTTGATGGTCTACTTACAGGGCATGTTTATTTAAATTTTTTGCAGAATATCTTACCCAATCTACTCGCCAATGCGGGCCTACGAGGGATATACTTTCAGCATGATGGTGCATCACCTCATTTTGCCATTGCTGTACGCCAGCATTTAGATACCATTTATGGAAACCGATGGATAGGACGCGGGGCTCCTATTCCGTGGGCACCAAGGTCCCCAGACTATATCCCTGTTGATTATTACATTTGGGGTCGATTAAAAGAGCTGGTCTCCGAAGAAAATATAAATACGCGGAAACAGCTCATTGACAGAATTATTCACTGCTGCAATATTATCATAAATGACCAACTGACATTCAGAAAGTCCATTACACATTTAAACATTCGTCAAGAAAAGTGTATTGAGGCAGATGGATTTCATTTTGAACATCTTTTATAATCGTAATGTTTATTAAATTGTTTTTTACTTTGTTCCACATTGTTTCACAATGTTAAAACTGTTTTATTGTTTGATTATTGCTATTTATTTTATTTTTTAATGTATGAATAAACATTTCCTGGGCTTGTTCATTTAATTCCGATTAAAATAATTAGACATGATTTTTCCTCAAACAAATAAGAAAACTAGGTTATTACAAACGTTTTTTATCTGTTTTTTGTCTATTACGGGTGGAAAAAGTTACAAACAGGGTGAATTATTGAGATGAACCAGATATGCCAGATTTTTAAATCCGACCCTGTAAATAAGTTCAAATTATGGTATTTACCATACTGGAGCACAGTGTGTGTCGTTTCTGTACATTTTGAAGAAAACTTTTCAATTACTAAACATTATTATACAATAAGATATTTCATTATTGCCAATTTTCAATTTGACTCTAAAATTAATCTTTAATTGGAAATGTGAGGTAAGTGTAACAAAAAATTCAAATACCGAGGTCTAACTGTCTATTTATGCCCTCTGAAAAAAATATAACAGACTTTAGAAAAATCATATACAGGGTGAAGTATTGAGTATGAAGCAGACTCACAGATTTTCACGAAGACGGTCCTGGATTTTTTCGATTCTAAATATGTCAGTTGGTTGCCAGACACCAATACACACTTTCACCAAAAAATGAGACAAAACGACTTAATTATTGGAAGGGTACATTAATACAAAGAACATTGTTTTGGTGAAGATCCATAATTCACCCTCTATATTAATAACCAAAACAGGAAGACATTTTTTAATGGTCATTTGACAATCCCCTAACGTGCCTCTACTTATGGTAGAAGTATGTACAGTTCCTCGTTACTCACCATGTATAAAACTGAGCCTTGGTGTACAACAATACTTACTGGTAGATTTTCAGAAACTCTACCATTCTTCCGTAACAATTGTTTTCAACATTCAAGATAATATTCAAAGTAGGCACTACCACCGACAGTGTATCACAGAATCGTTAGGTAAAATTTTGAGACGACTTTACGTCACTGATGGATTCATAATTTGTCTCGAAGCTTCTAGAAAAAATTGTATCATTGCCAAGTATCATGTGGCACAATTTGAGCACTTGTTACGAAGAAATTGTGATTTTTTGTTTTTACTAACTAATATTTTTGTGCTAAAAAATTACACGTTTCATATTTTTGGCAAATGATATTCTTAGCCATGTTATACTCAATGCACAGTATGGATTAAAAAAAATTTATCATACCTCCACCCGTTCGATAAAGCTACTGTGTTAGCGAAACGCGTCACAAGTTTTGGACATCAGTTAAAAAATAATTATGGAAAGTAAGACAAATTAAATTGGTTTTATTTCCTCTTGTCAATGTTATACTTATTCAGTATTGATAAAAAGAGGAAGAAATAAATTTCTTTGCAATAACCACTTGACCTACGCCGCTATTTGAAAATTCAAAATGGCGATGGTACACTGTATTCTGGCGTTACATAACTTCGACAAGTTCTCTAAAAAACGCAGTAGGTATATTAACTTCACACTTAATAGTAGTCTTTTGAATACCCAATTATTTTTTAATGGGATATCCTTCATTTTTTTATTTCAGGAATATTAACGTAACATAACAATTTTTGTAGATAGTTTCATACACCTATGTAGCACCTTATTTAAAAAAAATCACCACAAATAAAGTGACTAAACAGTGACAATTGTGGGGATCTTGGATGCCGGAGAAAAGGGCCGTTATTAGCTGTTTATATATCGCCAAATATTTCATTAAGCAATGTGTCATCTCATCGAATATTGGGCAATCCAGCGACCTGTCAAATAAAATTCAATATGGCGTCCCAGGTCCTACAAAAATATGGTTTTGGTCTTTTGGTATACACAAGAGTGTATATTCTGAAGAAAAGTGATTTTATTTGGCATTAAGGATTGTCTTATTAATATTAAACAGTAAAAAAGTTAGTTTTATAAAACTTTTGAATTGTATATGTGGATTTCGGACCAAATTTTGGTTGAGTTGTGCCTACATAAAAGCATTCATTTTTCGTTAGTCTAGTTATATTACTATATCTCTTTATATTTAAATAGGCTAGAGGAATGTCGCTGTTATCTCGTTTTTAACATTTCCTTTACTTGAGGATATGTATTGATGTGATTTCAGTGTCGTCCTTAGTCCAGGTTTACGCTCTCAGAGCTCGTGGACGGAGAATATTTACCTTGTACTGATGAGGCGTGAATACGCCGAAACCGGTCTTTTTTTTCGGCCGAGTTGGGAAATTCATGTTCGAATGGGTCCAGGACCCAAACAGTGTTGGACTCATCCCCAAGGGGATGCCTACCAACCAAACCCACCTGAAACTCGCCGTTATCCCCGCCTCGGAATCACTACCCTAGCATACTTCGAGACGGGCGGCGGTCCCTCGCACACTCTCCGCTCACACCGTCATCTTCTCCTATCTTCTCCTATCACTCCTACCTCTCATGCCATATCGAGTCCTTCTCTCCCCCTAACCATGCTCTCTACTACTCCACTCACCTCCATCCATTCCTCCTCCCCCTTCAACATTATCTCCACCATGTTCTCCCAGTACACCGCCTCCCCTAGTTTCCTTTCGAACTTCTTCAGCACTTCCTCGTTCCTCCAGCATCTAAACACATGCAGCACGTCATTCTCCACTTCACAAATCTCGCACACACCAGTCTCTCTTTTCCCAATCTTGTGGAGGTACCCTACTCTCGACCCATGTCCAGTGAGTCTTGTGTCAAGAAGTAGTTCACCTCCCCGAATTACAGGTCCATCCAATCTCTCCTATTCCCAATCGCTCCTTTTAGCACGCCCTCATACTCCTCCCACCTTCTCTCCATTTCCTCCTCAATGCATTCCTGTACTTCCGTTCTGGTCGCACCTTTCCAGCGTTTGTTCCCAGCTCTAGCCATCACGTCCAATGGGCAAGACCTTGCAGCACCGCTGCTGCCAGTCCACCCACTGTCCTGTACCCCTGCACTACCCTCAGCAGTATCCCTCTCTGCACCCGCAGAAGTGGCCTAACCCTCGCATTCACCCCCGCTCTTTCACCCCACACCTCCGCACCGTACAGCATACTCTGCTCTACCGTTCGACCAATTACCCTCCTCTTCCACTCTCCCAGCCCTTTCACATTACACATCAATCTCCCCAACCATGCTGCCCTCACTTTGCCCTTCTCTGCCGCCTTTACCATACGAGTTTTGAAGGATAATTGACTATCCAACCACAGCCCTAGGTATTTCACAGACTCCTCCATACGAATTCTCCTCCCCTTAACCATCACCCCCCACTTCCCTTGTCCTGCTCCGTCCCTTCACTAGCAACGCCACCGCCAATTCCAGTCCGCACCGCTCTATCTTCTCCACAATCTTCCTGCACATTCTCTCCGCCTTTCTTTCTATCTCCGCCTCTCCCTTTGCCGTACATACCAGACACACATCGTCCGCATACACCGTAATCTCACATCCCTCTTCACATACTATCCCACAAACCTCATCAAACACACACTTCCAGGGCGTCGGTCCAAGAACCGAGCCCTGAGGCACTCCAGCCTTCATCTCATATCTCCTCCCTCTGGAGTCTACAATCACACGCCCCGTCAGGTAGTCCTCCACCAGGTTAACCAACCCCTGACCCACTCCAAGCCTCAGCAACGCGCTCAGCACTGCCCGTTTGCTGACACTGTTAAACGCGTTCCCGACGTCGAAAAACACGAGTAGGGCCAATTTCTTCTTCCTCCAGCTGCCCTCCCTAGCCCTTTCCACCAAGCCCATCACCTTGCTCAGTGCCGAGATGCAAGATTTCCCCTTCGTGAACCCGTGCTGGTTTACCCTAAAACCCTCATTCCCACCAACTTCCTCCTCAATCCTATCCTTTATTATCCCCTCCATTAATTTACCCATACCACACAGCAGGCCGATAGGCCTATAGTCACCCGCCCGCTTCCCCTCTCTACCCGCCTTCTTCATCAGTATTACCTTGGCTAACTTCCATCCTTCCGGGAACTCCTCCTCCCCCAGCACCCTAGTGAATAGTTCCCAGAAGTACTCCCCATTGTCAGCCAACAGCCATCTATCCCTGGGGCTTTTCTCACTTTAGTGTTTCTCCCCCCAATCCTCTACCTCCCACTTCTCTGCCGGCCTTATCCCCCTCATTTCCCTACCCCTCTAGTATCCTGGATCTCCTTAATTCTGCCCCCCACTCCTCCTTCTCTCCCTGTGATCAATTTCTCTATAATCTCCTTCTCCCAATCCTCCTCTAAAACTTCGTTCCTATTTCCACCCATCCTCTTCACCGCTATCTCATACGCCTTTCCCCATGGATTGTCTCCCAATTCCCCCAGTAACTCTTCCCACTTCCCTCTTTTTCCCCTCTCCACTGTACGCTCCAGTTCCTTCTTCTTCTCTTTATATCCCCCTCTACCCTCTATCCTTCCTCTTCCTCTCAGCATCCGTCTTCGTTCTTTCTTACACTCCCTCCACAGCTCCTCTATTTCCTCATTCCACCAGTAATTGGCCCTCCGCTCACGCCTATTGCCCCTCTTTCCCTCTCTTTTACAGCCCTGTATCACATTGTATTGTACACTGTAACCCTCTCCTTATATCCGTCTCCACATACCTATGTAAGCTCAAGCTTTCCTCATCCTCCAGCACCCTCCAACTACTCACTTTTTCCCCCAGCCATTGATCACATGCTGTTATATCAATGAATGATGAACCTCCGTCACCCCTTACGAAGGTGGGCAGTAGTCCATCATTCAGCACCACCAACCCGTTGGATGTTAACACTTCCTCCATGATCTCCCCTCTCCTGTCCGTTTTCTCTCCCCCCCCCCCATATAGTATTCTTCGCATTGAAGTCCCCTACCACCATTCTCCTTATGATCCTCCTTTTTCCTTTTGACACCCTCAGATCGTCCTCTAATCCTGTCATGCTCCTCTCATATTCTTCCAGGCAGACATTTGGGCCTATATACACACTGTATACCACCATGTCTCCCATTCGCAGTACCACCCATCCGTTTCCTTTCCTCATTTCATCCGCCCTCAGTCCATCCCCCACCACTCTTATTCCTGCCTCTCCTGTATCGTCCATAATCCATCCCTGCTTCCCCACATATCTAGCTTTCACCACACACCACATCCACTTCCCTCCTAAAAATCACTTTATCCAACATTCCTTCTTCCCGCGCTCTTCCCTTCCTCCTATTTGACCAGACTCGTCCCCTCTGAGGGGTCCAGAGGGTCCCTTCCATTTTTTCCTTCACCTTTTCCATCATCTTCATCTACTTCTTTTCTCCCCTTACTACATTCTATCTCCCCTGGCTTATGTCCCCTTTCCCCACTTACACTACAAAGGAAGGCCTGCCGACAATCTCTGGCCATGTGATCCTCACTCTTACATAGCCATCACTTACTCCTCTCCTTGACTCCCTTCACCTTACAACATGCTACTTTGTGCCCCTTCACCCCACATCCAAAGCATCTGCCCTCCTCTCTACCCTCCACAATAGTTACCCTGTTCCACCCCAATCTAATCTCCCTTTTCCCCAGTAAGGCTTCCGCTTTTTCCCATTCCGCCCCCACCACCGCCATTTTCATCCCGTTCCTCTCCCTTACCACTTTAATCACCTTTGTTTCTTGCATTAGATCCAGTGTCTAACTATTTAACCAACAGAACTCTTTCCCTCTTTCCCAATCAATTTCTCTATTTTCACCATCACCACTTCAAGTTGTTTCTTCTTAGTTGAACGGTCATTGTTTTTTGAAAAATATTTTTCAAAAACTGAAGATGCATATGCTTTATTATCAGGAAAAATTGCTGAAATTTGAACAATGTGATCTAAACACTCAAACAATAAAATAAGAACTTGAAATAAAACAATTCCAACGTTGATATTACATGGGTAATTCGAATATGCGATTATTATACAGATTGCGAAAGTCCCTTCCGTACGCTGCGACTTATACAAGTACGACAAGGAAAATATGAGCAAAACTACGTCAACTTTTTTTCGAGCTGATACACTATTAGGTAAAATTAAACACCTTCATCCGGCAACAGTGTCCTTTACATAGAGAACTCACATTTAAATGTATGTGATCTTTTCGCTACAGACCTTGGTTAGCGCAAGCCGTTGTATTTGAAAATAAAACATTTTGCAAGGCCCACATTAAAATACAAAACCTGCGAAAAAGTGAAAATTATAAAATGGTATTTTGGAGGTCATTCGGCTGATGCAATAGTCAATTTGTTTATTGTGGCATTTGAAAATCGCCCAATTCCCACACGAACAACAATTTTGGACATAATTAATAATTTCGAGAAATATGGATGTGTTTCATACTGTAGAAAATGCCAGCGCCGCGCCGGAAGATCCAATCGAACGTCCGATAAACGACGAAGGGCAAACTAGAGAATTGAATGTTTGTTTAGCGGTTGAAACAGGACAATCATGTTCTTCAAGACAAATTGCTGAAGAGGTCAACATGGATAAGAGAACTGTACAGAATATTTTAAAACGGAACGGGTACCATTGTTACAAGGTTCAGACAACGCAGGAAATTTTTCCCGGGGACAATATCAGACGAATGGATTTCTGTGAAGAAATGATGGAACGTCAAAATGCTAACGAGAACTTTTTAAAAAATATTTTATTTACGGATGAGTCAACCTTTTCATTACATCAAAAACACAATCCATCCATCACAAGATATTGGTCTCGGGAAAATAAACATCTAAGCATTCCAATCCGAACACAGTATCCGCAGAAGTTAAATGTTTGAACGGGTATTTTAGGTGACCACATTATTGGTCCTTTTTTATTGAGGGGAACCTAAATTCCGCCAAATATTTAGAGTTATTACAAAATCATGTAATTCCTGCAGTTCTCCTTATACCCGATGTTGATCTCAACAGAATTTGGTTTCAACAAGATGGTTGTCCAGTCCATAATTCAAGGATAGTAATGGAAATTTTAAGGTTTACATTCCCCGACAGAATTATTAGTACTAATGGTTCAATTAAATGGCCTCCAAGATCACCTGAACTAGCTCCAAATGATTTTTTTCTTTGGGAATTTTTGAAAAGTAGCATTTATCAACATGAGTTTGAAAGAGCTAATAATTTAAATGAATTGAGGGTGAAAATACAGCACGTTTACGCTAAATAATCTAAGAGATATGAGATCAAATCTTTATGACAGATTTGGTTATTGCCTGGCACAGCAAGGTGGTTTATTCGAGCACTTAATTCATTAAAATTATGTTTACCTTTAGAACGGATTTTTAGTTTAATTTTTTCAAGAAGTTCATATTTTATGTTTAGAATAAGTATCTACTTATCTTTTTTTCTTTAGTTTTTTATAACCAATTACTTTATTATTTTTATCTCAAGAATAAATGTTTTATTTTCAAGTTACAATGGCTAAAATAATATCCTATTGTAGTTAGAAATTAATTGTCAGCTTGGTCAGAAACGATCAAGTTGACAAAAATGAATTTTAAATGTACAGATTACGTAATAACGAGTGTAGTTTTTTATTTCTTTCACAACCTCACTCCTTCCATGTTGGGAAACTACTGAACCAGAGTGAACGTACTCACAGAGTGGGGAGTCAGTCCCTGCTGCAGCGTTGCCAGTTTAGAATGTTTGGTACTTTCTAAGTAATAAATAACTTATTTTGCATTTGACTTTTAACACCGGATAACGGTGTATTTAGTGGGAGAGAATCGAAATTGGTAATATTGACTTTTGAAAAAAAAGTGAGATCAACACAAATAAATATAAAATAATGGAGTTCAAGGAAAAATTTGGACAAATTACAATCTGCAATAAATAAAATCCGTACACTGCTTTCGACTTAACAATTATTGGTATTTAACATTGTTGCCGCTTGAAATGCCGTTGAAAGTTTTAAAACAACGATAGACAAAAATTAGGAATCATTCTTACAGATAAGTACATTTGGCAACACAACAGTTAAAATAAATAGGAGGGGACTGAATACACGCCCAACTGTTTTGGTAGAGGGGACGAGTGATCGTTGGGCTAACAAGTCTTATCTCTCTTTCACGTAGTTTTGCTCATATTTTCCTTGTCGTACTTGTATAAGTCGCAGCGTACGAAAGGGACAATCGCAATATGTATATATTAACATCTTTTAGATCACACAAATTTGAAAATAATTTTCGTTTATTTGAATAACATTCCAAAAATTTGAACTTCTTCCAAACACACTGCAGTACCATGAGTCGTGAGAAACAGTTTTCAAATTTACGCAGTCAAAATGGAATCATTTTATTTCACATCCTACTTGATCACACAGTATAATTGGACTACCATCATCAACATCATTACAAAAAATATCTTTTCTAGTACGTCAAAATTCTGCATGGGATGAGGGTATGTTTGCAATAAAATATTGATTTTTTGACCTAGCTATTTTTATTCATCTATGGAAACTTTTTCTACATGTTGTAGGGTTCCTCAGGTACTTTTTTTATATATAGGATATTGCTAATAACATTCGAAATAATGAACTTAGGATTTGCCTTCCTACTAAAACAAAAATTCCATTGACTAAAGTGAATTCTTTTTTCAGCACGAAGCCAAATTCTGAATATTTCTAGGCATGTAAACTTTTGAAAGTCTCCATCTTTTTGGTACAAAAACTGTGTGAAAATACCTGATAGCTATTTATATCCATATCTAGGAGTTAATCCATCTCTCAAATGTGGTTAAAATCCAATGGTTTTCAAAGAAACACAAAGTCATACCACAGCGTATACATATATAAAACACACCAATAAATTCGACCTAAAAGTCATTGAACAGTGCTTACCACTAAATAGACAGCACAAAACTGACTAACTGTCCAAATTGTTTGCCCTGGTCGGCCATATTAGGTCAGGTGATCTGGATTGCCTAATTGTGTGCCGGTGCAACATATTCTTGGAACCTAGATTTAATAGCATTATTCTTGTCAAGTGCTGTTGCAGTAGCGCTTACCGCTTATATTTCTGTCATAAGCCATAAGTGCCAAAAAAATTTCATTTTTCACAGCACAAAAAACATTGAAGGAAAATTATTCTTGAAATTCACTAACTCATTTGCTTATCCAGAAAATCAACAACAAAACTGGTTCATACCTTTGACACAACTAATGATTTAATAAATTCCAACTAAATAATATATTGTGCCACGAGGGCAGAAAATGAGCTTCAGCATCCTGCGACTTTAAAAAAACAAAAAATAGCAAAATCTTCAATTTCGGAAAAACGGACAAAATTTTGCTACATTTATAATATATTTTCTGTTGGGTTTTTTGCTTTTCACTCTTTTTATCCATTGTTAAACAATTCACAGTACTTTCCATTCAGTTGTCTTGATTTTGTATGTAACAAATTTAGAGGAGATTTAATACTTCCTCTTGCAAGTCCGGTAGTTGTGAATTCTTCATCACTGTCTGACTAACTATTGATTTGCACTAATTTACACAAATCAAGTATTCAGAATAAGGACATATTTTTATTGACCAGTTTTGTTTTCTTGATTCCTAACTCTGATTCATACTGACTTTTATTGAAAATTTACGATTACGTCGAAGGTGTGGAAAACTACAAAATCGAGTTGTTATGAGTTTCTTCGCCCAATATATGTGAAAGTGAATCATAATATATCAACCAAAATATATGACCGAAAGTAATTTTTATCGTCCCTTGGGCTGGTAGACACATAACAACACGATTTTGTAGTCTTTCACTTTTATATCGTGGAATATTTGACTGTCACTCGCGTACTTAGACGTTTTCCTTGAATTTTCATGAAACTTCAGTGTAAATTGAAGTCATGTTATAATTAATATCAATTACTATGATAAATACATTCGTACATTTTTGCATTTTTTAATGTCTTATTAAATTTTGTCCGTTTTCATAAAAGTGAAGATGGTTGTTATATTGTCCTATTTCTTCTTTCAAGGCGAATATCACTTGTGTGTCACACATGGAGAAAACGCTTTTTCCTACGACCACATAGGAAAGTAACGTATATCGCACTATACAGTACCTCGGAAAGTGGCTTATATCAAACTAGCGTGCGAATTACTTTCCACACATGAGCGGAATAGTATATTCTGTAACAAGGATAGAATGAAAATTCGATGCGAGTGGAAAGTACCGAGCGCGAGCCGAAGGCGAGCGTGAGGAATCACGAGCATCACGAATTTTCATTCTAGCCGAGTAGCAGACTATATTTTCTCCACGGTCAAAGATTTTAAATATACATTTTTAAATAGAAATGAACAAAAGATAATTTATATCACAGAACTGAATCACAATTATTATATTAGGTAAGCACTCAATAATCCAAGAAACATTCTACTTTGTATTAATTGTTACACATTTGTACAGTTCTCTAAATAAAAAACTGGTGCATTATTGGGGGTATTTTCAACAATTGCGTGGTTAGGTTACGGTTACGTGACAGCAATAATTTTGACACTTACTCAAGTTTTGCCACTACGATGACAATCAACTGCGTCAAGGCTAATGCTATTATAGCTAACCAGTGTGAGAATATTTTTCTATCACAAGAGAAAGAGAATGTAAATACATTTAAATTGCATGGGGGCAGAAGTGTTGCAGAATATTTCTACAATCTCAAGAGAGAGAATTCCAGCATTCTGTAATCAAATTTGATTCCAGAATTGTCAAATTCGGTGATGATCGTGGAGAAAGTAACTTTCCGCACGCATGCGGATAATCAGTCAAATGTATAATTTTTATTAAGATTGACCACTGTCAAGCTGTCAAATATATAATTTTTAATTGGATTTACCTATGTAATATCTAAATTTGAAGCGATCTATTTGAAAAGTGAAATTTTTCTCATGTTCTTGATTGAAAAAAATTTAGGACGCGGTCGGGGATCGAACCCACGTACTCTTCGTCAGAAGTCCGATGCTGTACCAACTAATCCAAACCAACATTTATATTGAACGGAAAATGTAATCATCTTATAGGTATTTATTATAATATATAAAAAGCAGGCTTTGACAAACTGTGAGAAATCAAACTGACAAATTGTGAGAGATGTCAAAAAATTATTCTGATTAGTGAATGTGAAGCGCATTAATTGTGAGGTCAGTTTATATACCTACCTACCTGGAACTATCTACAATAACAACGTATCCCAGACATGCATAACAATATCGTGGATACTGACAATGACAGCGGCAGTGAGTGTACTCCACCAGAAATCGTCGAGGCAGCAAAAATATCATCTTTAAAAATCCTACCAACATAATCAAGAGCCAGATACGAACGTGCATATGAAGAATTTCTTAATTGGAGAAAAAGAAAAGAAATTAAATATTAATTTTCAGAAAATGTCCTTCTTGCATACTTGGATGATTTATCTAATAAAGTAAGACCAAATACATTACGGTCACATTACTCTATGTTGCGCACTACTCTGTACATAAATCACAATGTAGATGTTGCTAAATTCCTGATAGTGAAGGCATTTTTAAAAAGAAAAAATGATGGATATAAACCAAAGAAATCAAACGTTTTAAGCCCTCCTCAAATTAACGAATTCATAATAAGTGCTCCTGACGATCAGTTTCTGTTAACTAAGGTGAGTTTGAAACAATTTACTTTCTTAGGTGTTTCACTAACTGGAACTTGTTAATTTTTAGGTTGTTTTAATCTTGTTTGGGTTATATAAATAAAAATATGAGAAGAGCGTACGGTTTGAGGATGAGAAACACATTGTCAAAGATTTCTTAATTATCCATTGAGGGGAAACGGAATTTCATCAAATTTGTGGATATATTAAAACAAAATCCTGATATACTAAAAAAATTTCATAATCTATTTTTTTTAAATTACACTCACAATCTTTTGTAGGATGTTTGGAATAAACTTACCATAATTACTATCAAGTATTTTTTATGCTTTAAATACATTCTAAATTTATAAAACTATTCTCCTACTACAGTCGAAATAGTTCATTAGATTATTTAAATGAAAATATCCAGTGTAGATCTGTATTTTAATTAATTGGTGGAAATTTTGAATGAACTCAAAATGCAATTAGTGAAATGCAATGAGTAATAATTTTGCCGTAAACACAATGATTACTAAATAAAATTGTCATATCAAAAATATAGGCATGTCTCAAAAATATTCATTACACGAACGTAACGATATTTTTTCTAAATTTTGAAATTCTCTCAAAATCTGTGGCTTTCTACATTAGCTTAGGTTAATTTAGAGTATGTTAAGTTAGGTTAGGTGTGCAGAAGAAACTGGAGGAAAAAATGACGCTTACCTAAAGAAGAGGAGGTGAAAATTTTTGTGGGTAGGTCATTTTGTCAGGAGTATTATGGGGGAGGCTACAATCCTCCATCATAGTTCTGGAGGATGGAGTCCGACCTAATCTTTCTATTGGGGAAGGTGAGCATGAGCTTTGTTCGTTCATAAATCAACAAATAAGGTTATGTTAGGTTAAGTTTGGTTGGGTTTGGTTGAGCCAGAATAGATGAGGTTAGATTAGGTTTGGTTAGGTTAACATAGAGCAAAAAAAACAAAATTATAGTTTAGTTTAATTGATATTCAATTGGTACTATAAAATTCCATTTCTCGTGGGTGGGACATAATGATAATCATTCAGTTTTGAAGGCAGAAGAGATGAATATAAAGATTTGAATAATTAGGTATTAAATTTCCAAAAATAAATCTGTTTTCTGAAAGATTATTCCTTCCAGTGTTCTAGAATCTATTGGCAATTCTCATAAAAAAAAAGAATGCTACTGATTTTATAGATTGACCTTGCTTATCTTATTAGGCGCCATTTGCTACTAAAATACTCAAACTGCAATTTGACCGGTAGTCTTCATACCTGAAGTGCACCTTTTGACGGCAGTTGGTATGTTACCAAATTATTCATTAGTTTACTTTACAGACGACTGACACTTGTTGATACCTTTATACGGGGACTTGTGATAATTGTGTTTGTTGATGTATTTATTGGGTCTGTTCCAATAACAATCAGAAACTGTCAGGAGCGATTAGAAAATAACTAGTTATAGCAAATAACGAGTTCACTTCCGCGTAATTCTTATCACTGATTGCTATTGTCGACCAGTCTCTGATAGTTTTCGACAGTTTCTGATTGTTGTTGGAACCAACCTATTATTGTACACAATTTGCTATAACTTGTAAGTATGTATTTATGTTGTTACTGAGACCTAAAAGATCTAGCCCCCTTTTCTTGGGAAACGTCTCAGACACTAGCAGTTCCTTCAGGGTTTCCTTGGAGACATTTTAGGATATCCACAGGCTTCAATTTGGATAGATCTTCCTCCTCCATCCAGCAATTTCACAGGAGCTGTAGTTGGATTCTACACTGCTATACATTTTATTCAAGTATGTGGAAGTAGTTTTCTTTTCCATTCCATAGAATCTACATTTTTCTGGATCCACTAGATATCCTCGATATAATAGATATCGGATTTCCGAGAATAGTTTACACTTTATCTGATCATTTTCACGACATGGAGAAATTTGCATTTTTATAAATAATTTAAGTGAGAAACAGTTAACGGAGACGCTAAATAATGCTCGACATATGAAGCTTGCGCTAAAGTTTGTTGTTTTTCTTGTACTCATGGGTTGAATAATCAAATGGTATGCGAGCGAAGACTTACTGTCATTCGATATGATACCAAAACCAAAAAGTCACTAATTATATACCCGATTCTCACAGTGCTATTATGTACTCAATGCGTTAAGTTCTTGGCTGCGTACTGCTTAAACTACAGCGTAGTAGCCAGCGAAGCATTCAGTGCTTCTTTAAATTTAGCACAACTTACGAAAGGCATGCTTAAATTGTAATAAACGGTACAAACGGGCCTGATTGTCTTAGCTCTACTAGATATTTCCAATGTGTAACCGCCCAAATTGGCCACTAAAAAAATCACCTATGGGTTACAGGTGAGTCCGGTTGTTCCGGTGACAACCTTTCAGGTCTTCAACTAACTCAGACAATGAGTGGGTGTGAGTCAAATTACACAATTCCGGATTCGGAGAAATATGGGCGCCAGCTAGGTCTCTACTCAACAATCAATAATCTTCCTATCCTAAAACTAGCAAAGTGATAGAAATAAAGAAAACAATTATCCAAACTTACCACACAAAAAATGTATTTGTAACCGAATCAAAATGACAACCTTGGCAAAGCCAAAGGGAAAAAAATGTATAAATTACGTAAGTAAAATATAATGATTATAGGCATATAGTTATACTAGTAGCTAACAATAACCATAGGTGATACCAAATGTACTATTTGTATGATCAAAAATTAAATATTGAACGGCCTATGCCAGTTCCAAAATATATGTAAATAAATTACAATATATATATATATATATATATATATATATACAAGACAAAAGTTAATGAATGAATGGCCTGAGCCGATTCCGAAATAATTGTGAATAACTTACAATATATATATATATATATATATATATATATATATATATATATATATATATATATATATATATATATATATATATATATATATATAAGACAAAAGTTAATGAATGAATGGCCTGAGCCGATTCCGAAATTTAAGTAAATAACTTATAATATAAAAAAAAATAAACCCCAAAGGTTGGCTATGCCCTGCCAAATCAAAAATTATATGACTCCTTTACATTAATCATAAGTAAAGTAAAATATTGAATGGACTATAACAAATCCAAAACTCATGTGTATGTGTGCTTACAAACCCGAACAAAACAAAAATATAATCATAGTATACCTATGAAACATATGGCCGTTAATCGTTTGACGGCTTGGTACCAATGCGACTTACCGATTAAGGTAAAAGTGTATTACCCCGTGACATATGCTGAACAATTCAATTTAAATGTACATGATAATTAAAATAAAGAAAGAAACTTCTTGGTTCACCCTGTACAATACGGTATGACCTCAACAAAACTGTAGATCCTGGTTCCTGTTCCTTCCCGTGTCTGACTCTTCTAAAACATATACCCCATTCTTGGTTTACTATCCGAACGACTACTCGAAACAACCAAACCAGTACTTGTAGTAATCCTTGGCCCAGTACTCGAAACAACTAGACCAATACTTGTTCTACTTCTTGGCCCAGTACTCGAACCCTTAAAATAGAGACCACACTAAATTACCAACTATCCCATACTTTGTGTCATCCCCATATAAACACAAACTGTGTTAAAAAGTAAAAACCCTAACATAACCAAGTGACTAGTTCACTAGGTAAGTTTTCTACCCCCCATTCATTTCGTACGACAAATACAAATAGAAATATGTGGTGTAGCCAACCACTTGCAACTAATAAAATATTTAGATGAAAATAAAACATTACTATAATTAAATAATCAAACTTGGATCTCAAACAAACTACCTTGTACCAAACGGATTTAAATTCCTATATAGCGATGCAATTATATCTACTGAATCTCAACTAAAAGTATACAACTTGAGTGATATTAAAGAAAATTTCCTGACAGATGCTAATTTTATAACTATATAATTTCATCAATTCCAAAACAATATCTAGGTACTTACATTTTATGACATAGCAACTATCAAATCCATGATATTGTATGTAGAAGCGCAAACTACATCGATACTTCCTGAATTCTAGTACTACTATGAAATCTACCAATTAAACAAGTATAAACAATAATTTTGAAATAGTTTCAGTGAAATAAGCTTGACAACGTGACATAAAAAAAAAATAGGTTAAAGGCTACAACCACCTTGGCTATAAATTACACAAATAATTTGCCCTTTCAGACTGCAAAATTATACAACAAAAATGTATCTGAAGGATACTCATTGTCATAACGGTCAATGGTACAACAAAAAGAAAAAAATACATACCTTCTTGCGCGAAGGGTTTCGACAAAAAACAAAGTCCTGACTAATACAGGTTCGGAGGTTTTTCCAACGCAACTCCTTCCTATAGTTTAAATCCATAAATTCCCAAAAAGGTTAAAATCCATTAAATCCCAAGAATATTACAATCCATAAATTCCCATAAAAAAGGTTCAAATCCACAGCTTGGGTAGAGTGTGGTTCACCACAAAATTCCAGTAATTCCCTGGTCCAAAAAATTCACTCTTCTCCAACACTCCACCAAATCGGCAAAATAAAAATAAAAGCCCGAAACGGATGGTCAACACATACCATAAATTTTTAAGATTTGCTATCTCGCCATCTACCTTCAACTTGACTTCATCGGAAAGTGACGCTACACTTCCTTCACGCCGGAAGTCAACAACCCATCAAATGTCAATCATTTGATCCTTTACCCCACAAGGCTTACAGCCACCACGTGACTAAAATATACCAACATTATTTATACCACACTGTACATCATTACCCAAATTACTCGAAATTACAAAACCCTAATGAAACAGAAAAGCGTTCCCCTCAATAAAAGTAATAATCATCCCTAATGTCGAAATCCAGTGACTTCACAAATTAGTCAACCATCCACAGTTTGACGCGAAAACATAGAACAATAAACATTTAACGACGTTCATTACACCTGAAATAGCAAGGTCGTGAAGTTCTGTGTAGGATTTACGAAAGATTTTAGCCCATGCACTCTCAGGAGGGCTATCGTGGGTACATGAAGAAATACGATCTACCATACCAAAGTCTCAGACACCAAAACGACGTGTTCCTTCCGACAAGTGTACTTTACGCTATTTCAGTCATCGTCTAAATAGAAAGTAGGTGTGCGTAAGTGCGTAGGAACAGTTATATTCCACCCGTGATTGTCGTTGACAAACATCACTCTCCGAAGTTGACATTATGTCACCTAAATGCTGACAGTTCCGAAAATGAACAATGCAAATATTAAATTTTGATTTCAAAGGAATTAAAACGTTATCACCTTACCATAATAATTAGATATTAGGAATACTTTATCAATAAATGTACACGGCTCTCTATTAGAAGTTATTTTCGTACTAAGGTGAGTGAAAACCCGACGTATAATGATATATTGCACTTCAACAATTGGTACCTGCAAATGTTTCATATGATTGAAACAGTTACCGAGCCAAAGCAACGAGTTAAGTTTATAGTGTCGTATTTTTGTGGAGTTACAAACCAAAACCATGGAATACCGTTCTTCCAAAGCCGTTACCTAACCCATATCTAGGTCCAAAGTAATAGTTAAGTACCATACTAAGTTCTACTCATATAACTTTTCTGCCACACCTTCTTCCGAACTGATATCCCCCATCCCACAAAGCATATATCAATGACATACTGCTAAAACAAACGCTTAACTCCTTCCACATGAAATTAACGGTGATAACACCCTACATCACTATAAAAAAAACGAATAACCTGTTACCCATCCCAGTATGACCTCTAACACAATCGAAAGGTCATCATTCTTTAGACTCCAAGACTTTTCACCACAACTACAAACTAAAAGCTGGACCGTACGCAGACCGTTTCAAATGGTCAGTTTTTTTTACTCCAGCGTTACCTATTTCTTCCGATTTAACATTGCTGCTGATACCGCAAAATAGTTACGGTCCTGAATAGGGCGTTTCAGTCTCTCTCTTTGCTAGTCCATCTGCTACTCCATTTCCCTTTAATCCAATGTGTCCTTAAACTCACAGTAGGCTGACGATGTTCTTCTTTTCGAATTTATTGGAATCCCAATCAGGCATTCCAATACCATATTGGAACTGATTGCACAAGAACTCAGTACCTTAATGGCTTCTTCACTATCCCCTTCTATATCTTCTATCCAAATGGAACTGGATCCCCCCTCCCATGGAGTGAATTCCCGTTTGAAATATGCTTGGAGATTTTCCCAATATATTATTATTGAATATACCTACTTAGTGACATCAAATAAAGCGTTCGATTGTGCATATATGAATAAATTTTCAGTGTAGCAATAAATGTGTTTAGTTCAAAGTTTAGTTTCGGTTTAAAGTGAAAATGGATAAGAATGAATAATAAATATAGATTCTACGCTGGTGAGCGGTTGAAAGTAACCTAATCAAGACTGGGAAACCCTTCTCTAGCATCACGAGGGTACACACAATAGATCTACAAAGGTAGTACTGGCCCTGAATCTTAGTTAATATGCGAGACTCAGTTTTGGATATATAAAGTACAGTTATTATTAATAGGTTCATGGGCATTCCCTAATACTTCAGAATTGAATATCTCGACATAACGACCAATTACCTGAAATGGATAGATAAAAAAAGTATCACATTCCAAGACGATGTTGAGTAATATCAAGTAAGTGGAAGGATGAATGAAACTCTCAAACGATTTTGGTTTGGGTAAGTAGTGTTTGTTTGTGCCCGATATAAACACATTTAAATTTTGTGTGGATTGTGGTTTACTGTACAACAAGTTATGGGATTTGGAAAGTTTAGTCTATCTAACGGAGTAATTCAGTTATGCCCGTTATTCGATTTCAAAAGTTATTGTATCACATTGTTAATTATACTGCTAATCATTCTAATAATTATTGTGTTTGCAGTTGACAGATATCAAAGAATAAAAATATATTATTCTACGCTTCACAACTAGTTTTGAAAAATATTTTTCAAAAACAGTGACCGTTCAACGAAGATGAAACAACTACTTCCCGGGCTACATGCCCCGACAGACATTGAATTACACTTCTAAGTCAAACGGGGTTGGTAAATCTATAAGATTTAAACCAACCATTCTGGTTTGCAACTAGAAGGGACAACATAACTTGTAGACCGGTTTCGGCGTATTGCGCCTCATCAGTACAAGGTATATGTTATCGTCCGAGAGATAATCCCGGACTGAAATGTGACTATAATCAACAACTATACATATCTTCCAGATACGGAAATGTTTTAGTTGCGAAAATAGCGACATCTCACCTTTAAGTCACAAACCAAAATTCGAAATTGGACAACAAGCTCGTTAGCTTGAAACATATAGAATTATTACAGTTTCCTGTAAAATTGTCGTATTTAGTAAAGCGCGTTACCAACAGATATCAAAGAATAAAAATATATTATTCTACGCTTTACAACTAGTTTTGAAAAATATTTTTCAAAAACAGTGACCGTTCAACGAATAAGAAACAACTACTTCCTGGGCTACATGCCCCGACAGACATTGAATTACACTTCTAAGTCAAACGGGGTTGGTAAATCTACAATATTTAAAACAAACCATTCTGGTTTGCAACTAGAAGGGACAACATAACTTATAGACCGGTTTCGGCGTATTGCGCCTCATCAGTAGAAGGTATATGTTATCGTCCGAGAGTTAATCCCGGACTGAAATGTGACTATAATCAACAACTATACATATCTTCCAGTTACGGAAATGTTTTAGTTGCGAAAATAGCGACATCTCACCTCTAGTCACAAACCAAAATTCGAAATTTGACAACGTAAAGTTAAAGGGCCGGGAGGGTGAAAGAGGAGGGTAATTGGTAGGACGGTAGAGCAGAGTATGCTGTACGGTGCGGAGGTGTGGGGTGGAAGAGCGGGGGTGAATGCGAGGGTAAGGCCACTTCTGCGGATGCAGAGAGGGATACTGCTGAGGGTGGTGTAGGGGTACAGATTTAAACTCAATTCTGCAGTTGCTATTAGCGACACAGAATTCTCCAGCGTAATATTTTTATTATATTTACAAAGCAGGGTTATTAAACTATCCAAATCTTAATCAACTAAAGGACTTTTCACCGTGTTTGTTGAAATTATTACGCGCTTAATCATTTTCTCGATTTGGCCTTCATTTTCTCTCAGAAAAACATGGCTTCCGGTGTGGTCGCTGCGGATTTCAATGCCCTTATGTTTAAATATCCCGCCCCATTATTGCGTCAGGGGTCATTACTGTATTATTAACTATACAAAAACAAATATCAAAAGCGACACCATTTCTTTCAATTCCTAAATTACCTCTGCTACTTGCAAAAACGCAATTATTTCCAATTCCCTTTAATGTGATCAACGCAAGCTCTCTAGATGACATTTAAGTTGATTTACTACTCTTTCGGACAGTAAAATACACTCTGCTCCAATATCTAACAAACAATTAAACTCGATACCTTGAATAACAAAAATAGTACAAAAGTCACGATTCAAGTATACACAAAAATGGTCAACGCCTGTGATGAAGTAGATGGTCGGTCGCGCTCCCCAAGATAGCAATCAGTAAGGCCAGGTTTTTTGCAATAAACACAAACAACTTGAGCCTTATTATGTTTCCGCGTGCTCCGGTCCAATCTCGAACCAAAAAAATTATTGAAATTTCGTTTTTTAGGACAATTGACTCAAACGACCCCTCTTGGTTACAAAAATCACACAAAACAGAATTCCTACTTAAATCTTTGTTTACGCCGTTAAGTTGAAATGTTTTGACAATTTATTTGTACCAGATAATTTATAGTTACCCAATAAAGAAAGGAGTTGACTGAACGATTCTACATTGCTATTAAATGCAGTTTTGACGTGAATATCAGTAGGTAACATCCCCAATAACAATTTCCAAAATTTGTCCGACGGATAAATCAAATTTCAACGAGTTAGGTCGAATAAAATTTTTTCTGGCATACCCAAAATACGATTTCTCCTCTTTGCTAGTGTATGTATTTCCATTCAGATTCCGTTTGGCAGGACAAAGGCTGGACAACTCCTTGAGAAACTCCTCCCGAGACTTATCCAACGACTTCCACATAGAGAACCATTCTTTGGCTTCCCCAGCAAGTCCGGTGGCACTCCTCACTAGCAGTTCGTGGCTGGACCAGTATCTTCCAACTTTTCCATCTCGTCACTCCATTCTGCAGCATCATAATCGTCGCGATTTGGTTCAATAAGTGGTACATCAATAGTTGTAGGTAATGTCGGTCGCGGTCTCGGTCAAAATTTTCGCAAATTCTTCCATTATAGCACAATTAAAGAATCATGGATATCACGAAGTTTGGATGATCGCTAGTGAATCACCCAGGCTTTGAAAATTCGCGAGAACTGTTTTTTTTTTAACACGAACTGACCTAGGCGCTTTAAACATACGTCACGTCACTTTTGACTCTTTTCACGTGTGGTATTTATCGCGAGCTTATCCCACTTCTGATGTAATAATACTCCAGTATTTTAAATAAATGTTAATTTTTATAATTAAATTATAAAATCCGAAGGAACAACAAACAACCGTTCAATACGGAAAACAGAAAACAAGTGAACAAAAACTGAAATCCTTTTCCTAATCTAAAATATTTCACATACTAACAAAATAGGTCTGTTTAGTCTAGCCTGTCAGTTATCATGATATATATTTTGAAAAATAGGATCGTAAGACCCCAAAACATAATCACTAATTATAACCCACTTAACCCCACACAGAAATCGCAGAAGTCTATTACCGATGTTTTCGTTGGAAATGGGCTGACTGTACGCTGACATGCATAATCACAATTCAAACACAAGAGGTACATTGTAAATTATTTATCACTTCATCAATTTCGAAGATTTCATCTATACTTGATCGTTATTCGAGTATTAACAATTATTTATTGCAAATTGAATACCCAGACTTCTTTTCTATCTATTTCCATGTACGTCATCTCGGTTTTTCAACCTTCTCGGATCATGCATCTTGACAGTTTGATAAAATTAATCTTTGCAAATCACTTGTTTTTCAAGTTTTCCTAAAATCTATCACCCTGTATAAGTCGAGACTATAATATTTATATTTTTATTGTGTTTTCTGGATGGAGTTTCTATCACTATCATAAATGTTAAGACGTTTGAATGTATAAACTATCTGGTTTCTGATAGCATAAATTGAAATACCAACTTCAAAACATGTCTGATTTAACCAAGATCTTAAAATATGAGGAATGGGATAGGTACTACCCAAGTAGATACTTGGAACAAATCTTATAGAGGAATGTTTGATAACGTTTTGCTAATATCAATCATTAATATTGTCGTCTAAAAATATTAGATCTTCAACCTATTTGGAATAAATAGGTCAAACAGCGGAAGGATGTTATATGAATTACTTTAGTTTCTTTTAATAACAACTAGTGAAAGACAAAACGTGGGTGAGGTTTCAATGTCGACTCGATCGTATAATTATGTCGTAGGAGATTTAACTCAAAATATATACTGTAATGCACTGTTAAACAAGTGACGTATATGACTCAGCCATTTTTCATTATAATGTGATTTTTTCCTATGGTTATCATAACTACTTAAATGGTGCTTGAAACAAGACGTGTATAAATAATTGTAAATGATTGGGGACAAGAAATTCATGTTTATTAATAAATTGAGATATGAATGCATATTTATTATATTTATATAGTACATCTTTTACAAAATGTATCATGAGTCGATTTAAATTACTACAAGGTGGACAAGAATGCAAAAGCTTTTCATGTTATTAGGCCGACGTTATGCCAAGTTATAACTCTTGAAAATTGGTATGGCCACCATCTTGTTCTCCACAATTGAAATTTTTTTTCACCACCGTTAGAATTTGGTTAGGATATACGTTTATATTAGTTCAGACACGACACTGCTAAGTCTTAGCGTCTAGCCAGGCAGACTCCAGGCAGTATTCCATCTCCTTGAAGAGTTGAATACAGACGTCAGTTAATTCGTATTCTTCTCAGCAAATCCTCCTATTTAATTGATACTCATATTATAGGAGCTCGTGACAAATAATTAGTCCGCCACTGTGGGTGGTCCGCCATTTCGGATTAAGAGTGGAGTCATTTAATTTTTGGAATTCTTCTCAGAAAACCCTCCCATTTGATACCCATATTAAAGGATTGCTCAAAAATACCTAGTCCGTTATATTCGGTTTCGAAGGAAGTAATTTTATTTTCATTATACCTCACCGAAAACGCTATCTTAACATGCCTAGTAAGAGTACCGAAAATGACATTTTCCCGTGCGAGCACACGGGAAAAAGTTTTCCTGTGCGCTAAGATGCGTTATTGTTCAGTTCCCTTGGTGACGAGGAAATGATTATTCCACATGAAATCAGTGAAGCTGCTAAAGCCGCTACTTATGAGTTGTTGCCGGTAAAGTCGAGAGAGAGGTATGAAATGGTCTATAATTTGTTCCAAAAATGGCGAGATAATGAAAATGTGTGTATTATAGATGAAAAAGTCATTCTTGCGTTTTTATTAGAAAAATCTAAAATCTTAAAACCGTCAAGCCTCTGGAGCAATTACTCGATGCTCAAGTCCACTATTAACATTAAAAACAATATCGATATAAGCCGATATCCCAAAGTTATCGCATTTCTTAAAAGGGAATCCGTTGGATACAAAGCAAAGAAATCAAGAGTTTTAAATAAAGAAGAAATAGATAAATTTTCATCAGACGCTGATAATAATATTTACTTGGCGATAAAGGTAAAAATTAAGTCAAATTTTTTCTTCTTTCTCTTGATCAATTTGTGTCTACTTATATTTTAGGTTGCATTAATAATTGGGTTGGCAGGTGCGTGTCGGCGTGAGGAATTTTGCAAAATGAGCCTAGATGATATAGAGAATAAAGAAGCAATGTTAGTCATAGAAATTCCTAATTCTAAAACAAATATTGAGAGAAACTTTTTCGTCATTGGAGAAGATAATAATTCTTTATACAGAAGATATTTGTCATTACGTCAACCAAACACCACATCGTAGATTATTTGTATTTTACAAAAATGGCAAATGTACTGTACAACCTATTGGTATTCACAGTTTTGGAAATATTGCCTCCAAAATTGCCGAATATCCTAAATTGCCACACCCCAAAAAATACACCGGCCACTGTTTACAAAGAAGTTCAGCCACTTTATTAGTTGATGGCGGTGGCAGTATCACCAATTTAAAGAGACACGGATGGTGGAAATCGACGAATGTGGCAGAAGGATACCTAGAATTCTTTAAGAAACAAACTTGACGTAGCCTCCAAGATTCAAAATGGCCGTAACGAAATTAATATCTCGAAAACTAGAACAAGTACTGCAACGTCTAATACTAATTTCAACACAGCCACTTCTGTTAATATTCCTAATACTATTAATATAGGTAATTGTTATAATTGTACAATTTATGTTCATAAGTAATATTTATAGTATCTATCCCTATTGTTTTTTAATATTTTATCTATTAAACGGCTGCAGAAAAAATATTATACGTAACGCTACCCGAAAGTGATTTTACGGGACTCGAAGGCTTACAGGACTCGCCTACGGCTCGCCCTGGAAACTGCCTAGTCATCCCGTAAAATATCACTTTCGGGACTTGTTACGTAAATAACTATTACGCACTTGATTTCAATCCGGAAAATAGACTTTCACGGGATAGTAGCACGTAATGAAATATTAATAATATTAATATTTCATTACGTGCTACTATCCCGTAATGGAATTTTACAGGCTTGTACATATTAGAAACTATTAAAAACTCAGTTATGCTTCAAAAGTATGAATATACATTTATTGAAATTCAACAGCAAAACAATAAACAGAACTTACTTATTGCCTATATTAATATTAACGGTAATATTTTCGTTCCCATGAATATAGATTCCAGGAATATCATTAAATGAATTATTTATACTTGCTGACATTTTGTGTTTTTTAGCAGTATGAAATAAAATGTTGTACGTCACTCGTCCGGTAAACTTTTACAGTACTTGTTTCGAGATTCCGTAAACATCTCACCTGTACTGTAAAAGTGTACTTACCGGACTAGTAACGTAAATATCTATTTCCCGTGCGCACGGGAAAAAGTTGCTAAGGGAACTGAACACAGTTCTTTCAGCAACACTAAACCACAATTGTATTATGTCAGCCGGTATCAGTGTTTTGAATTATAATAATTGTACTATGACAGCAGATGCCAGTGTTTTGAATTATAGTATAGTATAGTAAATACTTACTAGTTTTTGTATTAAGAAAGGTATAATGAAAAGTATCGTTCAATACACATCCATAAATGCTTTTTCCGTGCTTGCACGACTTCCTGTGTTCGGCTACGCCTCACACCCGTCGCGCGCACACGGAAAAAGCCTATTTTCTGGAATCGTAATGAAATATACTATTTTCGAATTTTTCTCGGGAAACCTTTTCACTTGATACCCATTTCATGTAAGTGCAAAAAATATCTAGTTCGTCATATTGGGCCATCCGCTACATTGAATTCGGGAGGATGTTACTAAGCTAACCATGTGTTGTCATCCAAAATAGACGTGTATGTAAAATTGTATCTGATGCAGTTGAGGATAACTGCTTCAAAATTCAGTTGCAAGATTTGACACGAACATACATACATAGATACATACAATTATTGCAAGTTAAATAATATATAAAGATGCTTCTGTATCCATACAAATTACCTTGATCTGCAATACAATCATGTAAGGTAAAACTTTTCACGAAGAGGAGCGCGGCGATTTTTTGAAAACGGCAATTTCACTTTACGCTCGAAAAACTCACGTAATTTTTCCTACAGTCGCACTTTTAATATTGATAATATTAATTAAAACAGTTTTTTTATATTATCTTAGATTATAATAGGAGTGGAATATGATTTAAGATAGTACTCTGACATTTTAGTTGTCATATTACTTATTAATGTTAAATGTGAAAGTATAATTGTTACAATTATTTATTGCAATTTTTGATTCAGAAGAAATTTCTTCTATTACTGAAGATTTAAAATTCGTTTAAACAACCGATGTAGATGGACACGATGAACCCAAAATCTTCTGGGCTATGTCAATTTTGTTACTAATAGCATCTTCTATATATCCTTCTGCGATACTTGAGCTTTTCCAGCCTCCATGTCGTTTCATTCATTGGCGCCTGAATCACTTAAAAGAATAGCTGATGTTCACCTGAAGCAGTGACCAGTGTATAATTCAGGGTTTGTTAAATTTATATATGTAGCGATATCAGTGGGAATTTTTGCAATAGAGTTCATCCCAACAACTTGACTATGGCAACTTCCTTTTACATATTTAAGAAAAATATGCGGCTTCTTTTCGTTTTCGAATCTAGAATTTTCACAATAAGCATCGAGTCTTCATCCTCAATATAGTCTACAGTCATTTTAACAAGTTCGTCTCGTCGACGGCCTCCAGCAATTCCAAAAATTAGAACATTTTTTTTCAGCAGATAATACTCATCAGGCGCTTCATTCCAGAATTATTTATGTTTTCTTGAGTAAAAATTTTAGATTTTTTGACTTTGTAGCCATCATTCTGCCGTTTTAAATATGCAAAAAGTTTCTTATACATGTATGTTACGCTAGTAAGATATTTTCAGAAAGTCTCGTCACAGTTTTCTCATTGCACCAAGTTTTAAATAGGCGATATTGTTTTCCATATAAACATGCTGACTTTTCTGGAAGTAAATTTAAAGTTGCTTCAGAAATATAACGGAGAGTGCTGGAATAATCGTCATTTTCGCTATCCATCATGATTAACCTAAAAATAATATTATCTTATTTTTCTAGCTCGAAATATAATAATGAAATTCACAAATGATATGAAAAACGTGTAATTACGTTTTTGGGTTTTTCTGGTTAATTATATATCTAAGTACCTATTTCAATTTGAGTATTTGAATGTTTTCTCTATATGGCGTTGAAAAGATTTACTGAATTGTTGAGACTTGTCAGAATCTGCATAGCTCTTAGACCTCCCTCCCCTATCGACATTTGATTCGCCGTCGATCGAGGTAGAGGCGTGCCCGAGATAACAAAAATTATTTTTGAAATTCATCTTTTAATTTCTTTTAAATTTTTATATGAAGTAGTACAATAGTTAATTATGCAAGAAGTGCATAAAGTGGTGCTCTTTTTCACGAATGGAAAAGTCAATTCCATGAGTGAAAAAATACACTTTATGCATATGTTGCATACACTATTTTTTCTACAATCAAGAAGAAACCAAAAAATGTGTTATTTAGGTTGCTCTAAATGGACTAAAAATGGCGTCGATTTGAATGTTTATGTTTGTCATGATGACAAAACGCTAAGTAAAATGTCAGACGAGTGCAATCTGCAGAGCCATTAGCGGAAATATTCAAAATTAGCGTTAAAAAACTACTTTATATCACCTTAATGTCACTTTATCTTACTCTAATGTCACTTTTTTAAACTGTTCAACAAATACATATTTTATGTACGAAAATCGATTAAAAAAACAACACTTTTATTAATGATTGTAGAAAAAAATTATTGTGTTCTGAGAAATTAGTAAAGCCGATTAAAATGGTTAATAAAGTAGCGAGTATAGTATTATCTGGTAACTTGACGTTCGTTTATTGTTTTTTGTCGTCATGGCTAATCCCAACAAATTTGATGAAATAAGCGAGCGAAAAAGATTCCTCCTTCTGCTCTAGAGCGTGAAGTAACAATCCTCGGCATTTGTCGACTTCACGATTTCATTTGAATATAATAATTAGTTATTTTACGCGTGACTGTAGGGAATAGTAGTTTACCTAACAAGTGCGGAAAGTGGCACTTTTCCGCACGCAATTGCAGATGGCCGAACGTCGCGTTAGCGTGCGGAAAAGTCACTTTATGCACGTGTAAGGTACACTATTTTTTCTACTAGCGTACGGAAAAAACCCAAAAGTTAGCATAAAGAAATATTTATTATTAAATACATATCAACAAATTAATTATTATTAATATTAACATTGAACGTGCAATTTGTAGCATTCTGCAAATTAATTGTAGAGGCTAAAATGTTTTCCAATGAAGTCAGATTTCGGTTTTCCACTGCTTTGTCAGCACTAATTGTTGCAACCGTGGCGATGGGAACTATATTTTAAATATTCAAATGTCAGTATACTCCCCAAAAACTTAACAAACTTACTTTTCCGCACTAAGTGAGTAGTGCGGAAAAGTGACTCTTTAAACACCAAAATGAGTGCGGAAAAGTGGACTTTTCCGCACGCTAGTAGAAAAAATATATTTCTTGGGCTTGTGTACCTACTGAACACCGCCACATTTCTATTCCTTGGTTACTTAAATAGGATATTCACAAAAAAATTATTTTTTTTGGGTTCAGAAATTTCTACTTTCCGCACGCCTCTACTTTACCTCAACGCGTCGTGCTAAAAAGTATACTGCACCGCACACAAGGTATTAACTATTGCATTTTCCAATAATTCTTTCCGTTTTGTTGAATATTGCGTTGATTACATCAATCACCGGAAGGTAACTCATGAACTTGTTAGTTTCTAGTTATTCTATGTCCAGTTAAATGATATTTTTTTCATTTTCCGCCAGCACAGAAAAAATATTGTTCCTAATTTATGCGGAAAGTGTCTTTTCCGCACTCGAACGCATGTTCGAAAAGTATCACTCTCCACACTGGTTAGCAAAATTACTATATTCGTTGTGACAGAATAACAGATATTAGAATATTGCCATTTCTACCCTCTATAATACACAAGGTGGTTGAGGTTATTTATATTTTTTCGGATGTTTATTATTATTGCCAGTATTTTGTTTTCAGTCTAGCTCATCGTATTTTTTCATATATCCTAACTTTCATTTTTATAGCCATTGAAGCAGAGTTTACATTTCAAAGTTTTGATAAAGTTTTGAGCACCACTTTCTCTGTCCCCGAAATTTTCAAACTAATAAATTTAGTAAACCAATGATTGTTCAAAGAGGACGGGATCAACGCCCATAAAAACAAAATTATTACCTACGGCCCTTCTCCAGATTCTGAGGTGGAGTTGTAGAATATCTCCAATGTGCATGTATTGCCTTGTCTTGCCTTGCTTTATCACCAAAATCACAGAAAGGCTAATGAATAACTGTCGTACGCTTCTAAGGTATGGTGGCCGAAGATTCAGCAAGAAATGACCATGTACAAGGTACAAAGACTTGCATGCCTGGGCTCCTTCAGCAGCAATGGAACCAGGATTTCGAGGATAACGGAAAAGCTGACAAAAATATGAGAAGGGGGTCAGATGATACAGAGACTAAATCAGGATATATTCTTGGTATACCAAAAACCATAGTTCGAGGGTCTGTGAAGGACTGGATCAGAGAGAAATATAGTAAACACTGGGTAAACATCCCAAGAACTATATATGGAAAAACCTTCTTAGAAGATCCATGCCTGGAATGTACAGCGAAACTGCTCACAATGTGCAGGACTTGGCTGAGAATTATAACAGGTCTCATGACTGGTCATACACTAGTCATACACCTGTACAAATCAAAACTATACAACGGAGACCTCACATTCAGATGATGCGGTAGGGAAACGGTGACTGGGAAACATATACTGTTGACATGCGAGACGCTGAACTATAAAGCAAACACCCATCTAGGAGCTTTTTGAAACTGGTGCGGGGGACAATGGTACTGGATTGGGTACTATGAGGAAGCACGAACAAAAACTCAATATGCCAATTGGATGCAGTGTTCTCGTAGACTTTGATTAGAATTCATAATAGTCGATTATTTTGGTTTATTCACATGAAATATTCATTATCTAATATAACTTTTAGGATAGAATAGCAATCACATGTTGAGCACCTGATTTTGTTCTATAATATGAAAGATTCATGGAAGTTCTACAGATTTTCTGCAGAAAAAAAGTTCTCAAACTGAAGACTTTTTAAGGTAGGTCATTTTATTTAGTGATCAGTGGAATATTGTAGAGGAGCTGGGATCTGAATCTAGTGTGTGCAGGTTATTTTCAACAAGCAAAATCTTCCTAAGGTATACGATCACATTAAAAGGAAACTGTTGCGTTAGCACCACTTTAGCCCAGAGGAGGAAAAAAAGCAAATCCCTTCCATTCTTAGAATTAAGGTATATTCAAATTATTGATTTATTTGTATTTATTACAAAATATCACTGAAATTGGAGCATATTATTATTAAATTGATGAGTCATTGATTTTAATATTCTATCACTTTTTTATGAATTCAATTCAAAATTTACTAATTTGTTTGAGCCCATCATCCTCTTCTGCAACTGCATGTATGCTGTAATGAATCGATTGATACTTAAAATGGAATTGAACAGGGACAGGAACTCGTACAACAAATGAACTTTTCTCATATTTTGCTATACCTGTCTAAGAATACACGCATTCAAATAAAAACTATTTAATACATTTTATGTAAAGAACGTTTCAGAATATTTAGTTGACTCGGCTTGGTCTTAAGGATTTAATAATAAGTTTATAAATCCCTCATTGTTAAGTAAACAGTAGCGGATCCGTAGTCGGTAAAATTCAGATACTACAGCATACATTAAATTTATATTATGAAAAAAATCACTCAATTTAACTTTTATTCATTAATTGGAATTGAACAAATTAAACTATTGTAACATACAGGATGGCCCGTCGTATACGCTTTGATTTATTTCATCTAATTGGCAGATGTTATCAATTCTATGTGTCAATTCCATATTTTAAATAAATGCCAGAGAAGATAATTGCATAAGATTATTTTAAACTGTCTGGTCTGAACTATTAAATAGAAGAATTAGTCAGTGATAAGCATTCAATAGTTTGTCGGTATTGCTTATACTATAAAAGGTATCTCATGTATATTTAAGTTAGTATTTTAGGTAACCGGAGATTAATTCTCGATACTTTGTTTTAGGCGCCTTTCATACTTTAGGTTTGTATATATGTTTAACGTTGTAATACAATATATCACATTGAATTGAATCAACAATTGTTTTTACTCACTTGTATCCACCCTACAAGGTAAAAATTACAACACAACCCGAGTTACCAACAAAATACATTCTTTGTGTAACGACAATTGATCCTTTCCTTTAAAATATGCATCAAAATATTTTCCATTATTTTCCTCAGGCCAACCTTTCCAAATAATTATTTCAACTTTTTATAATACTGCATCTTTTCTCGTAGCTTCAGGTGTTTCTCCCGATGACACGGGGGGATTTGACAAACCTTCTAACAATAAAACCTCATATACTAGTGAATTGAACTATAAGAAGATGGCGAAGGTAGTCAACTTAACAAGTCAGCAATCTTGAGATCCAGCACGAAACAAGATTTTGTAGGAATACATAGACAGTGAATCGGATTGGTGATAAAATATCTAGGTGGATCGAAAATTGGTATCAAAGGCTTATTATCTGTAATTATGATAAACTTTAGGAACAACATTCACAATTTTAGAATTTTGTATTCCTTTTAACTGTGCCTTTGACTGATCTTTAGGTAAAACTCTGTTATAAGCTACTTCAAATGTCATTTTTCTATCAGATCAATTAGTCTAACATCGTTTTTACCTAAGACGATGGAGAAAGCTATTGATTATTATAGTAGAACGGAAATCCCAGAGAGACTTCCCCTCCACCTACTTCAGAATGCTCACCGTGCAGGCAGATCTACGGAGTCTGCACCGGTTCAACCGATGGACATCTCGGATGCCTTAGACAACCAAGAAACTGACAATACCCCACATGAGGCTGCCAAAAGAGCAATAAATAGAAGAGGTGTGGACAACACAACAACCAAATGGATGTCGAAACTGGTCACCACTAGAGTAGTAGAGACGAGCATCGTATGGATCTGGAATCAAATACTCCGAAAGCATGGGAAGAACCCCAAGTATCTTTTAAGCGGAAAGTCAAGCCATAGGAAAGTGTGCCCAATTGATAAAATTATCATGTCAGTTAGTCAAGCAGCCATTAAAGCACTGAGTTTTTGCCGAAATCACTTCTAAAATGGTATGGGAATGCAGGGAAAATTCAATGAACTAGACGAGAACAACATTGTCACTTTACTGTGGGTTCAAGGACACACTAGAAAAGAAAAAATGAACTAGTAAAAAAAGGAACTGTAACTGTTCATCAATTAAAGGGTGCTCACTGTTTTAATCATGGTAAGTAATATAATTGTAGAATATTCTAGAGCAGATGTTCACAATGTGCATCTCCAGCTAAAATTCAAGTATACATTTGACATGTGAAAACTGAATACTGAATACGTATGACAAAACCAGGAATGTTGCAAATAACACTATACCTTGTTTTTTTTTCGGGCCGAGATGGGAAACTCATGTTCGAATGGGTCCAGGACCCAAACAGTGTTGAACTCATCCCCAAGGAGATGCCTACCAACCACCTCAAACCCACCTCAAACTCGCCGTTACCCCCGCCTCGGGATCACTACCCTAGCAAACTTCGAGACGGGCGGCGGTCCCTCGCACACTCTCCGCTCACATCGTCGTCTTCTCCATAACTTCCACTCCCACCTCTCATACCATATCGAGTCGTTCTCTCCCCCTGACCATGCTCTCTACTACGCCACTTACCTCCATCCATTCCTCCTCCCCCTCAAAATTATCTCCACCATATTCTCCCAATACACCGCCTCCCCTAGTTTCCTCTCCAACTTCTTCAGCACTTTCTCGTTCCTCCAGCATCTAAACACATGCCCCACATCATCCTCCACTCCACACCTCTCGCACACTCCACTCTCTCTTTTTCCAATCTTGTGGAGGTACCCTACTCTCGACCCATGTCCAGCGAACACCTGTGTCAAGAAGTAGTTCACCTCCCCGAATTTCCGATCCATCCAATCTCTCCTATTCCCAATCGCTCCTTTTAGCGCGCCCTCATACTCCTCTCACCTTCTCTCCATTTCCTCATCCATCCATTCCTGTACTTCCTCTCTGGTCACACCCCTCCAGCGTTTATTTCTGGCTCTAGCCATCACGTCCAATGGGTAGGTCCTTGCCAGCACCGCTGCTGCCAGCCCACCCACTGTCCTGTACCCCTGCACTACCCCCAGCAATATACCTCTCTGCACCCGCAGGAGTGGCCTAACCCTCGCATTCACTCCCGCTCTCTCACCCCACACCTCCGCACCGTACAGCATACTCTTCTCTACCGTCCTAACAATGATCCTCCTCTTCCACTCTCCCGGCCCCTTCACATTACACATCAATCTTCCCAGCCATGCTGCCCTCACTTTGCCCTTCTCTGCCGCCTTCAACATGTGTGTTCGGAAGGATAACTGACTATCCAACCAAACCACTAGGTATTTCACACACTCCTCCATGCGAATTCTCCCTCCCTTCACCATCACCCCCACTTCCCTCGTCTTGCTCCGTCCCTTCAATAGCAACCCCACCGTCTAATCTTCCGCCACTTCTAGTCCGCACCGCTCTATCTTCTCCACAATCTTCCTACACATTCTCTCCGCCTTTCTTTCTATCTCCGCCTCTCCTTTTGCCGTACATACCAGACACACATCGTCCGCATATGCCGTAATCTCACATCCCTCTTCACATACTATCCCACAAACCTCATCAAACACACACTTCCATAGCGTCGGTCCAAGAACCAAGCCCTGGGGCACTCCAGCCTCCGTATCATACCTCCTCCCTCAAGTGTCTACTATCACACGTCCCGTCAGGTAGTCCTCTACCAGGTTAACCAAACCCTCCCCCACTCTTAGCCTCAGCAACGCGCTCAACACTGCCCGTTTGCTTACACTGTTGAACGCGTTCCCGACGTCGAAAAATACGAGTAGGGCCAATTTCTTGTTCCTCCAGCCTGCCCTCCCTAGCCCTTTCCACCAAGCCCATCACCCTGACCAGCGCCTTGATGCATAATTTTCCCTTCGCAAACCCGTGCTGGTTTTCTCTGAAACCCCCATTCCTACCAACTTCCTCCTCAATCATATCCTTTATTATCCCCTCCATCAATCTACCGATACTACACAGCGGACTGATGGGCCTGTAGTCCCCCGCCCGCTTCCCCTCTCTGCACGCCTTCTTGATTAGTATCACCCTAGCTACCTTTCATCCTTCTGGAAACTCTTCCTCCCTTAGCACCCTGTTGAAAAGCTAGCAGAAGTACTCCCCATTGTCATCCAACAGCCTCTTCATCATATCACCTCTCAGGCCATCTATCCCTGGGGATTTCCTACTTTAATGTTCCTTCCCCTCGCCTGTACTTCTCACTTCTCTACCGGCCTTATCCCTCTCATTTTCCCCACCCCCCTCGTATCCTGGACTTCTCGAATCCTGCCTCCCCCTGTGATCAATTTGCCTATAACCTCCTTCTCCCAATCTTTCTTTAGCACTTCGTTCCTATTTCCACCCATCCTCTTCACCGCTATCTTATGTGCCTTTCCCCATGGATTGTTTTCCAGGTCCTTCGGTATCAAAGACCGAGAACGAGAAAATCGATATGCTGTTATATACATATAATGGACGAAGAGTGTGAAGAAATAGTTGTTCAATTTCCAAATCTTCCTACTAAACTGAAGAGATACTGAAAGCTTTTACTAACCACTTTATTCCACGAAGAAATGTAATCTTCCGAAGGTATCAATTAGAGTACAACAGCCTAGTGAACAGAGATAGTTTCATTACGTCTCTGCATAATCTATCTGAATACTGTAAATATGACAATTTAAGAGGAAGTTTGATTAGAGATATGATTTTAGTAGGGATGCCGGACCGTCAAACCAGTGAGCAACTCCAGTTATTGCGGATACAATTTTGACAAAGGCAATATTAACTGCTAAACAAGCTGAGTTTCAGGGGAAACAAAACTTTATTCCAAGAAATGAATCTTCCCAAATGTGCGCTACATCTCATGGAAGAAATTTCATAGATAAAAATAGGGAAGTGTCCAAAAGCATGGTGTGAATTTTGTGGTTTTAAGCCTCACAGTCGAGATAAATGTCCAGGTCGAAATTCGGAATACAGGAAGTGTTAAAAGCGAGGTCACTGGGATACGGTGTGTAAAAATCCAATATCAAGCTCTTCAAAAAAGTCTGTCAATGCTATATGAACAGGAGAAGATCCAAATAACAATGAATTATTTTTAGGCGTCATGGCAGCAAGTGTAGGTAGGTAATATAAATTCTGATAATAAAAGCCAGTTGTTTGCAGAGATAAAAATAATTGAGTTTGGCACTAAACTAATTCACCTCCTTATTGATAGTTGAGCAGATATTATTGGTATTCCGTTATCATTATTGCCAGAAATATTTGTTATTATATAAACTCCTTGTTCAGGAATAATATCTGGTCCTGATGGGTAAATGCTAACAGTTCTAGATAAGATGAAATTGTCTCTCATTTATGCTGGGTGTATGTTATCAAAAGCCCAAAAAAAACAGTTTTTGGAAGACAAGGTATGGTTAACCTAGATAAAATGCAATTTAATGAGAACAGCACTTTTCTTCTTTCTTCTAATTTTTCTCCGTCAACTCTTTATTTGCTAAGGTTTCTAAAATCAATATATGTAGAGATTTTCCCCAACTTTTTAGAGAGTAGGAAGAGTTTCGCGATGACATAGAAATTTCTTCACAATTTAATATTCACCCGTTTGCTCAGCTCCTCGTGTAGTTCTTCTTGCTTTATTATCCAAATTAGAGAAGGAACTCGATAGGTTACAAAAGTTGGAGATAATGGAACCAGTTTATCATTATACGGAATGTAGTTGTGGCAAATGAAGGGATTACACTACATAAATCTGAAAGTTTGATTAGAGTGGATAAAATAAACTTTTTGTGGCACACAATTACATATGAAGGTATTGAAGTCGATTATACAAGAGCTTCATCTATAATCAACTTTCCAGACCCATCTTGTAAAAAAGAGATTCAACAATTTCTTGGTATTGTAAATTTTGCAGCTCGATTAACAACAAATGTCAACAAACTGTGAATATCATAACAAATTGTTTTGCTAAGTATGTAAATGACCCAACCCTGATCAACTTATTAGAATATAAAAGAAATGACGCCATTGCCAAAAAACCTTTAAATATCTAAAAAAGGAAAACTGGAAACAATGCTGTTCGTCTATCAATAGAACTATACCCATTAGCAAAGTATGGAAGAAAGTTGGGTAGGTAAATATGAATTTTTAATTATCAAATACAAGTACAATTTCAGCTTCAGATTTAACAGATCAATATTTCACCAACCCATTTACTCCACAAGAATTACATTTTGCGCTTAAGAAAAATAATAATACAGCACCAGGAATCGATAACATTCACTATTTGATGTTGTCCAAGCTACCAGATATAGCTAGAAATTTTCTATTGAACATTCTAAACAATATCTGAAATAACAATACAAATCCACCATTAGAATGGAAAAATTATATTGTAATACACATACATACCTAAACCGGGTTAACCTCCAAACCACGCTTCTTCCTACAGAGCTATTTCGTTAGCATCTTGTATATTGAAGACTCACGAGCGGTTAATTGAATCTCGGTTAAAATATTTCTTGGAACATGATAAGTTTGGATTCAGAATAAAAAAATCAACTTTAGAAAGCATATATAGTAAATGATATACAGATAGCTTTTTCAAATAATCAGTCTACTTCTGCTCTGTTTTTAGACATTACAAAAGCCTACGACACTGTTAACTTAGATATACTCTTTCAGAAAATGTGTAAAATTGGTATTCCGGTAAATATATCAAATCATATGTGTAAGTTATATACCAATTGAAAATCAGTAGAGAGAAATAACAATACATATTCACATTCCCGTGAAACCTCGATAGGCTTACCACAGGGAGGCATTTCAAGCCCTATATTGTAAATGCAAAATTCAAGCATATAAGTACCTATATTAATATTTGATTTTGAATAGAAAGTTCTTGGTTATGCGATGAGGTTAGTTACACCACCGATTTAAGCGATATCTCATTTGTTGAACTCATCTTCACCCCAAATGGCAAAATAACTATTGAAATATCCGAAAGATTCACGCGAAAGGAATTACACTGGATGTTTGACAAAACATCGATGCACTACCCATCAAGACGCTTAAATATAATATAATATAATCTGTGTTATTAGCTAATTGTCAGAATGAGTCAAATTTCCGAAAACAAATTTGCCTGTCCGAAAAATTTGAGAAAAGTAAATAAATAATAATAAATATTATTAAATAATAATGAATAATAATAAATAATAATAAATAATAATAAATAATAATAAATAATAATAAATAATAATAAATAATAATAAATAATAATAAATAATAATAAATAATAATAAATAATAATAAATAATAATAAATAATAATAAATAATAATAAATAATAATAAATAATAATGAATAATAATAAATAAATGAAACTGTCGGATTTTCCGACCCAAAATACGGATACTTTTCATTCAATATAAAAATTTGCATTATGTATGGACAAGGTAAGAACAGGACAGAGAGCACTCTTTTGGAAAAATAATTGCGGAATGAGCTGACGGTTCGTTAAAATTGTTGGTTTATCACTGTAAGAACTTTGACCTTTCAACTTCTGAGCCAAGTCCAATCCAGACTTTCTGCAATATTAGTATATACAAAATAAATGCATTAACATATTTGACAAATGTTAATCAATTCCTGATTCATGATTTTGGAGTTATAAATATAATTAAAAAATATCTCTTTAGCTTCAAAGCGCTATACTCAACCAAGGAGGTCCGTAATAAAAAAAGTTATATAAAGTGACAACTTCAACATCACCTACTTATTTTTGGCCTCTTATTCCCGGAGCACACATAGGTAGACAAACCAGTTCTCAATTTTTGAATGATTGTCTAGTCATTATTCAGAAAGGTCCTACTTTTCCCGAAAAATATATTATTATGAGGTTTTTTCTGCAGCCGTCCCGAAAATAGAACTTTCGGTATGATTTATTAAATCGAAAGTGAAACTTTACACAAATCGTACCGACAGTAGCTATTTTCGGAATGTTTTTTTTACTTTCGGGACGATTTTTTTACTTTCGGAATAATTTTCAATATCTATGTAGGCGGCCTTAGCAATGACATTTACGGAATTTTTATTATGACATCGCTTGTCAAAATAAATTTGTTGATAGTTCCACTGTATTTTCAATTTTCCGATCCAGAAATGGAAATCGACAACGAAAGTGACGAGGATATAATTATTCCACATGAAATTAGTGAAGCTGCTAAAGCCGCTACTCATGAGTTGTTGCCGGTAAAGTCAAGATAGAGGTATGAAATGGTCTATAATTTGTTCCAAAAATGGCGAGATGTTTAAAATGTGTGTATTATAAATGAAAAAGTAATTCTTGCGTATTTATTAGAAAAATCTGAAATCTTAAAACCGTCAAGCCTCTGGAGCAATTACTCGATGCTTAAGTCCACTATTAACATTAAAAACAATATCGATATAAGCCGTTATCCCAAAGTTATCGCTTTTCCTAAAAGGAAAGCCGTTGGATACAAAGCAAACAAATCAAGAGTTTTAAATAAAGAAGAAATAGATAAATTTTTATCAGACGCTGATAATAATATTTACTTGGCGATAGAGTCAAATTTTTTCTTCTTTCTCTTGATCAATTTGTGTCTACTTATATTTTAGGTTACATTAATAATTGTGTTGGCAGGTGCTTGTCGGCATGGGTAATTTTGCAAAATGAGCCTAGATGATATAGAGGATAAAGAAACAATGTTAGTCATAAAAATTCCTAATTCTTAAACAAATATTGAAAGAACCTTTGTCGTCATTGGAGAAGATAATATTTCTTTATACAGAAGATATTTGTCATTACGTCAACCCAACCCACCTCATCGTAGATTATTTGTATTTTACAAAAACGGCAAATGTACGGTACAACCCATTGGTATTCACAGTTTTGGACATATTGCCTCCAAAATTGCCGAATATCTCTTAAATTGCCACACCCCAAAGAATACACCGGCCACTGTTTACGAAGAAGATCACCCACTTTATTAGTTGATGGCGGTGACAGTTTCACCAATTTAAAGAGACGCGGAGGGTGGAAATCGACGAATGTGGCAGAAGGATACCTAGAAAATTCTTTAAGAAACAAACTTGACATAGCCTCCAAGATTCAAAATGGCCGTAACGAAATTAATATCTCGAAAGTTTTTTTTTTTTTTTTTTTTTTTTTTTTTTTTTTTTTTTTTTTTGGGCCGAGATGGGAAACTCATGTTCGAATGGGTCCAGGACCCAAACAGTGTTGGACTCATCCCCAAGGAGATGCCTACCAACCAAACCCACCTCAAACTCGCCGTTATTCCCGCCTCGGAATCACTACCCTAGCATACTTCGAGACAGGCGGCGGTCCCTCGCACACTCTCCGCTCACACTGTCATCTTCTCCCTCCTATCCCTCCTATCTCGAAAGTTAGTACAAGTGATGCAACGTCTAATACTAATTTCAACACAGCCACTTCTGTTATTATTCCTAATACTATCGATATAAGTAATTGTTATAATTGTACAATTAATGTTCATAAGTAATATTTATAGTATCTATCCCTATTATTTTTTAATATTTTATCTAATAAACGGCTGCAGAAAAAATATTGTACGTAACGCTACCCGAAAGTGATTTTACGGGACTCGCAGGCTGCCTACTCATCCCGTAAAATATCACTTTCGGGACTTGTTACGTAAATAACTGTACATCTCATATACTTTTAGAGTGGCGAATTATTCATACAAAAATGATTTATTTTAACTTTTGTAAGACAATTTTTTTTTCTCACCCTGTTATTCTTAAGATAGTTTTTGTTTCAAGTAAAATAAATTAAATCATGGGTACACCCTAATATTTCAGAAATGCATTTCTCGACAATTATCTGAAATAGATAAGTAAAATATCATAATGTCACGTAGCCTTCGAGGCCACGAAAGGGGAAAGAAAGGTTTTAAGAACGATTTGAGTTTTAGTTGCTAGAAGATAACTAAAGTGTTCACTTGAGCCAGTTAAATTTAAATATATAAAATATAGTGTGTATTGTGGTGCATATCAGGAGTTAAATAGGTGAGTCTATCTCACAGAGTAATTCAGTTTTGCCTGTTATTTGATATTTGATTTTAGAAGATATTTTGTCACATAGAGTATAGTATATTTGCTAATTATTTTTAATAATTACTTTGTTTAAAGTTCTTTAATATTCAACGTTATCAAGAACATTAATTTGTTGTTGCATTTCCTATTTATCCAATCCTACTGCACTGTGGAGAGTTTGTGCCACTTGCAGTTTAACTCACATAACTATACTGTATTGTGGAGAGTTTGCGCCACTTGCGGTTTGTCCATTCCTGATACAGGGTGACTTCTCACGTCACCTATATCTCCTTCCACCCCCCTGTATTGTGGAGAGCTTGAGCCACTTGCAGTGTAACCTTATTTAGCTGTACTGTGGAGAGTTTGTGCCACTTGCAGTTTAACTCACATACCTATACTGTACTGTGGAGAGTTTGCGCCACTTGCGGTTTGTCCATTCCTGATACAGGGTGACTTCTCACGTCACCTATATCTCCTTCCACCCCCCTGTATTGTGGAGAGCTTGAGCCACTTGCAGTGTAACCTTATTTAGCTGTACTGTGGAGAGTTTGTGCCACTTGCAGTAGTTATAATATTGTTTGAGGAGAGTTTGTGCCACATATTCCTTACATGCATTGGGGAGAGATTGCGCCCCTTGCACCTTTCCTAATAACCCTAAATATTTACTATTAGGCATTTATTTTTGATCAAGTGAAGTTTTAACTTTACTTTAGTACTGATATGCATAATCTCAGTTCAAACACATAAGATGCACCTTGTATATTATTAATACTTTCATTAATTTTGGGAATTTCAACTATACTAGTCGTTAGTTGGATAGTTGATCATTATTTATGGCAGGTTGAATGCTCAGAGTGTTTTTCTATCTAATTCCAGGTACGTCATCTCGGTTGTTCAACCTACTTGGACCATGTCCACATGGACTGTTCAATTAAATCCAGGCATCACGTCCAGGGTCTTGTAAATAGTTATTTTCAACATTTAGATTTGTTTTATTATCTATATTATAAACAATATAATGTAAGTACACAGTAAGTAATTGAAAGTTAAATTCTAATTAAATATATCAATCTTTACAAATCACTCATTCTCCTCAAGTCAAGTTTTTCCCTCCTTACACTTTTGACAATTTTATTCCGTACAAATGAAATATTTTTCTATTTTTGTTTTAATTGAATCTTATAGTCATAAAACTTGGGTTTACTTTCAATTTATAGTAATAAATAAACTTTTAAGTTCACGTAAAATGAACGCATGCATTCACCCTTCTCCTTCTTGAAAAATATAACATGTAGTGAGTTATATATTATTTGAAAAAATATTTACTTAATTACAGTTACCTGTAAAAAATGGTTATATTTTAGTAAAGCGTGTTATCAATAGATGTCAAAGGTGAAAGTTTAATACTATTATAACGCATTATAGAGTTTGTGGTTAGATGAGGGGATGTCGCTGTTATCACATTCTTAGCATTTTCTTTACCGAGGTTAATGGTTTCAATGTTGTCTCCAGTCCAGGATTACTTCTGAACAGATAGCATCTGCCTTGCCCTGATGAGGCTCAAATACGCCGAAACCGGTCTACAAGTGAGTTTGTCCCTTCTAATTACAAACCAGAATGGTTGGTTATATCTTGCAGATATACCAACCCCGTTTAACTAAGGAGTGTTATTCAATGTCTGTCGGGGCATATAGCCCGAGAAGTAGTTGTTGCTTCTTAGTGAACGGTCAGTTCTTTGAAAAGTGTTTCTCAAAAACTTTGTAAGGCTTTATAATAGTATGAAAATATTACCTTTGGCATTTGAATAAATATTGACCTTTTAGTTATATTGGGCGAACTTTTGGTTTACTTAAGCAAATATGAATTTAATTAACACTTTGAACAAATTGTTAAAACTTACCTTGTATAATTTGAATGAAATATATATTTCATCACACATCATCACAACAGAAGTATGGTTCTAGTATACTTAGCTGTGAAAATTCGTATCATTGTTACTACAGACATTTTCAAGGAAATTGACTACATGCTTTGTCAGTAATTGTTGATCAAAATAGTACGAAACTTTTGAATTTCCACTTTTACAAAATGGCTATATGGCAGAACAAAACGAATATTAGCGATGCCAGTAGTGAAAAAAAAAGACCTAATATACACAGTTTCGTGGGTAAACTCAGTCAATTATCCTGATAGAGTTCGTGACCCTTATCTGGTCTTCATGATTACTGGCGACAGATCTTTTGTCAAATAAGATAAGGATACACGAGCTTTTCTCATACACACAAATAATTAATATAGTTTATTAAATTTTAAACGGATGTATATAATATTAATAATCAAACTAAGACAGAGATTGTTGTCCTTATTATCATATGAACAACTAGGTAGTAGAAAAAACTTCCATTTACTAATAAGCGTACTCCAACATACCTTGTAAAGACTTGGAAATTGGGTTGGTGATTCGAAAGTAACTGTTTGTTGCTTTAGTAATTGTACTCACTTCTTCGGTTTCTCTGGCGCCAATACCATATATGACAAAATTGTGTAACGAATTCTGGTCTTGAAATCATTTATTGAATTCTACAATATTAACACCAATTTTCACTTTCGATATCCCATCGTAAATTTTGATTTCGAGGTTGTACTAAAACGACGTAGGAGGTGTCGGTGCGATTGTAAATTTTTTCGTAAGACGTAAAGTATCAAGGATAACGTAGATTTAACAAATTTATATCTTGACGACTATATCTGAATAATTATCCAATACGAAGAGGTGTATACTTTTTTTCGCAAATAATAGTATTGAAGGTAACAAGCTGAGTCGAATCAACTAATAATAATATTATATTCCCGAAATACAAGTGAATACATTCAATAATAGCTATTTGTGTATTAAGAGCTACTTTGTCGCATTAGATAAAAAATTGTTGTGCGTCGCAACTTAAGTTTCTTCACCAAAAAACTTTTTTCAAAACCAACTTTTTGATTCCAAACGAAAAGAATTTACAAACTATTAGTTCAATTGAAATTTATATAAATGCATAAATGTTGAAATCAGACTAATTAAATCTATTATAAAGTATATTAGCAAACACTGTGAAAAAATGGCAATCATCAGAATGAGCAGACCTCCAATTAGTCATTTCCGAGTGTTGGCCGGAGTACATGAATATAATTCAGGTATTGGGATCAATGATTATATCTCCCGTTAGCGGAGCCTGGCAATTTATTTAAGGCAACAAAGAGCTTTCTGCTCTGATGATGTTTTCTACGATAACACAATGTTAAAGATAAATGGTCTCCAACATTGAATTGGAACATATTGCATAGCACTAGAAACACAGAATTATTTTCATCATTGGCAAAGGTAAAATTAAATGTGCCTTTGGGTACGGCACTCACGGATCCAACGGAGATTTTCGTCAGTCCAATAACGGCAGTTCTGTCGATTGACATGCCCATGTAATGTGAACGTAGCCTCATCAGAAAACAGCACCCATTCCAAAGCAATTTGTCCACCATCGATAGAAGCCATAATTCGTTCGCAAAATTCGAGTCTACGATCAGGATCATCTACGTTAAGCTCCTGCAGGTTTTGCATCTTATATGGGTGCTTTTTGGCTTCTTTGAGAATTTTTAAAACGCTTGTGTGACTGACACCATGAACGCGAGCTATTTGCCTAGCTGGAGTAACAGGATTTTCTTCAACTTCCAATAACATGTTCAAATGGGCTTCTCCGTCGACTTTTAAAAGCTTTTATCGAGGAGCATCCCTTACGTGGGCCAACTCCCAATATCGAGTTTCAATTTTGGATTAATTGAAGGTAATTCTGGATGAACTGCACTAAACAAACGAGCGACTTCAGCCTGTGTTCGACTTCTGTCCCCATATCCTATCATCATTGAAATTTCGATACGATGCGTCTCGGTTAAATATAATTTTTCGTTTTTAATTTACACGATGAAATGCAAACAAGTACTAACAAATCAATCACAATTCAGTTCAAATTGACCGAAAAACTATCGAGTAGGTTTTTTATTGGGCTTATCAAGTAAGAAAAAATGTACCTATACATTAAAGTTATTTCAGTAAATATCTCCTTATTTCATTTTTTTCCGACACATTGCTTATAAAAAGTAACAAAAAAAATGGAATTGTATTTGCAATTGAAAAAGTTTTCAAATAAAAAATTGATCAACCTACCCTTCCATTTAAAAAAAAAGTTGGGGGTGTCTGCAACCCCCCAAATAATTGAAAAGATAAACAAATCTCTTTGTAATATGCCCTATTGAAAATAAAAATTGACGTGTTTCAGGAATTTTGCGATAAACCTTTATTTATCAAGTTACAGAATTTGTTCCAGTTAGACTTTCCACTCTGTATAACACCCTATATAATAATAACTTTTCGGATTCTACATTGAATTTTATTGTCACTTTGTGTAGAATACCCTATATCTAGAATTAATACTTATTGAGAGATTAATTTTTTTAATAAAACATTGATTCATATTGAAAATTCTGTGTGAGCATCCCCATTACTGAATGAAAAACATCTTGTCGGGTTGATTAGTAGGACGATCAAGGTAATTGTTGACATGCCGAAAACTTCTTTTTTGTATACAGGATTTGTAAAAAACGGATGAAAAGTTCAACTTCACAAATGTCAAATATCTCAATCTTTTCAAATGAAACAACTATATTTTCATTATTTCAATTAATTCTGATGCCTAAAATAAGGGCAATTTATGTTCACTTTAATTATTCCAGCCTCATTATTGCCTAAGCGTAGGCCGTGTTATTTATTTTTTTATTTTAGCAGGCTGTGTATTTATCTGCTGTATAATTAAATAGTATTAATTGTCATTATTTGAAGTCAATCGCATCGTACAGTGATAAAAATGATTCGTTGGGAATTAAACAATGAAGATTATCTTAATTTACTTTTAATACATAATGAATGTGACAGAGTTGTTACTAGAACTTGTGTTTTATTTGCTACAAGATATCCAGATCGACCCTGACCCAGCCGTCACACAGTGAAGAGAATATTGAACAATGTAACACAATTTGGTTATTTTCAAGCAAAAGTTAAGAAAGTGAAGCCTGTTGTAAATAATCATGAAATCAATGTTTTTGGATACTATGGTGCTTATCCCGAAGCGTCATTACGTTGTGATGCGAGTGATTTAGGTGTACCAATAGTATCCATTCAACGAATTTAAAAAAAAATAAGTTTCATCCCTACTTTTTTAACCCAGTTCAAAGTTTAAAGCAAACAGACTATAATAGCATATAATAATAATATAATATTGAATATTTGAAGAATAATATAATATGATGAATTAAAATTTAGGCACCATTCGCATTACCGGAGCGAAGAAAATCAACACTTCACAAGAGTGCATGGTTTTCAAGAGCAATGGGAGTTTCATGTCTTTTGTGCGATCAGAGGGAACCAGATTGTAGCTCTTCACTTTCATGATAGAAACGGTTAGAAATTGTGGTACCATAATTTGAAATTTTTTTTATTATCCAAAACATACTTTTTTAGGTCAAAGATATCATGACATATTGAGATAATTAAAACTGAATTATTTAGATCGTTTACTACCGCATGAATTCAGGAAAATATTTTTAATGAGAAATTTGGAGATAGGTGGATAGCTAACAATGGTGGCCACCTCGTTCACCAGATATAACACCTTTAGATTTTTTATAGGCTACATAAAAAATTAGGTGTATTTCCATCACCTAAGTAGAGGTCGCAATGCATTCAACTCTCTCCCTGCAGCGTTTAACAAATGAACGTGTGATAAAATGGCTTACTAAATGCTTGGAGGTTCAAGGACGAAATTTTGAACAATTTTTATAAGTTCTCGTAATTTATATATAAAAATTACATTAAAAAAACACGACCTAGTTATAATACGGAAAAATATTTAATATTTCAATTTTATTATTATTAATAACAGGCTTCACTTTCTTAACGTTTACTTGGAAACAACCGAATTGTGTTAAATTGTTAAATTAGAACTAAAATTCTCTTTGTCTGTCTGACGGCTGAGTTGAGGTCGATCTGGATATCTTGTAGCAAATAAAACATGTTCTAGTAACAGCTCTGTCACATTCACCATGTATTAAAAGAAAATTTAGATAATCTCCATTGATTAATTCCCAACGAGCCATTTATATCACTGTACGATGCGATTGACTTAAAATAATGGCAACTAATACTATTCAATTATGACAGCTAAATACACAGCCTGCTATCATGAAAAAATAAATAATACGACCTACGCCTACGCAATAATAAGGCTGAAATATAATATGTTTAAATACCTGTTAATATCTCAAAAACGCTTAAGATTGGGTATAGAGAAGTGAACATTAACTGCCGTTATTTTCCGCCTTAGAATTTAGTGAAAGAATGAAAATATGGTTGTTTCATTAAAAAAAAAAATATTTGATATTTTTTGAGAAGTTGAATTTTCATCACTTTTTTACGAACCTTGTATACAAAACAGAAGTTTCCGACATGTCACCAATTACCTTGATCGTCCTACCATTCAACCCGAAAAGATGAAATTTAATGCAGAATCCGAAAGGTTGTTAATATACAGGGTGCTATATTTAAAATAACAAAGTTGTCATGACAGATATGACGTGGGGAAGTGAATCATCACATATTATGTGTAGAGTTTATGAAACTTAGGGTTAATAACCAAAGTGAATCCGGGTCAGATCAGAATAAGATGGCCAATTCTGAATAACTGAATTTTCAATAAGTTTTTATTTATGATATAGTTAGTTCAATTGCTTGCGATTTTCTTTTACCGTTATGATAAAGTATTACTTTTAGAATATTTGGTAAAAGGTATCATATAAACGAGAATTTTTGAGAATCAGACGTTATCGTTAGGATATTAAAATTACTAGACGAAAAGACGTAGTATTGTCATAGTCGTGTCGCGACGAACATACGCTGATTATTGTGAAATGAAACTTCAATAAATTGTGACTGCTTCTGTTGATTCGTCGGATGCTTGAATAAACTGTAATTTACCTAGACAAACGAAGATAAACTTATATTCAATTCAATAATTTATTGCTTCTAAAAAATATACATTTTCATAGCAAGAGTGAACAAATAAAATATAATACATTCAGTAAAAAATAAAAAGAAAAAAAAAAAAAAATATACCTATACATACATACAATCACATACATAATATACCCATATAAACTGTGTAAGAGTAAGGAAATATTTCAAGATTATTCATTCAAGACAAATGCTCGGAGTTTTAAAACATTTTGAATGTGAAATGCTATAGCTTTTGCAGAGCTAATAGATAAATTATCCAATCCAAGGAGTAAGGAATTTGGACTTTGCAAGAGTGTCAAGTCAGGGGGCTTCATAGAGCTACATATTGGGCAATCTAATAGAAGATGATAGATGGTTTCGGGAAGCCTTTGATTACAAATTGTACAGATTTCGTCCGGATTAATAAGATATACCGCTCCCCTACAAGAAAATTTTATCATGTAATTGTTAGAAAGACGCAATTGAGCTATTGTTCTGGTGATATGGAATGGAAGTCTCAAATGGAGGTAGTTTTGTGCAGAAGTTGATATAGAAAATTTTTTAAATATTGTTAAGAAAGAAGAGTTATCTAGAAGGTTACAATCTTTGGTAAAAAGTTTATTTCGGAGACGAACTAGAAGATTTTTCTTGTTGTTTCTAATATTGCAATATGTAATGTTGTCCCAAAAATTCAAAGCATCAATTTGACAAAAGATTTGTTTAATTTGAAGGGCCCAGTTATACCTTTTATCGCACTCTTCCAACTGTGATTGTCTTTTGAAACAAATTTTTGGTAGTCTTGTGTTATCCATTAATAAAATCTTTAAAAGCCAGTTTAATGCTAATTTAAAAATGTTGTATAACAATTTTACCCGGCCGGTTTCAAGCCTCAGTGCGAAGTCAGGGGTGTTAGCAGGTAGAAGGAGAACCCTTTTTAGGAATGTGGTTTGAATTTTTTCCAGGGCATCAGTATAGCGTAAACCCCAAATTGGAATGCCATTGCTTATGGTACTTAAAACAAGCGAATCAAATAGATGCATGCGTGTAGTCCATGAATCAATTTTAGTTTTAGCCATTACTGGGATTACAGCGCCTATGGCTTGTGTTGCTTTTGTTATAGCGGATTCAGACATTATTCGGAACAAAGAAGAAGACGAAAAGGTGACACCTAGATATGTGTATGATGAGGTTAGATCTAACCGATTAGAGTTAAATGTGAAGTAATGATTATCTCGCATATGATAAGTACCTCTCGCGAAACACATGATTTTGGTTTTTTCAGTATTGACTGATAAGATATTGTTAGATGTGTATACTTCTAACATTTTAAGTTTGTTGCTTACATCAACTTCAGAGTCTGCCAAGATCACTAAATCATCCGCATATAATAGCATAAGAAGGTCATTGCTGTTGTCGATGTTAATGCCGACAGCCCCACTTTCCCTGAAAAAATCTTCAATATCTGCTAAAAACAATGCAAAAAGAAGAGGGCTAAGAACTTCCCCTTGAAGAACACCAGTGGTTATGTTGTGCGAACTTGTGTATTGTCCATTGCATTTGACACGCATATTTGCATTAATGTAAAAATTTCTACAAATATTGATCAGTTTGGAACTTATACCAAGTATAAATAACTTATTCCATAAAAGGGAGTGATTTACACTATCAAATGCGCGTTTAAAGTCCACGAAAATAGCAAAAACCTTACGTCTACGAAGGCGAAGATGCAATTGTATAGCAGAACTTAGGACAAATATATTATCGTTACAGCCACGCTCACGGCGAAAACCCGATTGACATTCTGGGAGAATGTGACATTCTTCAGCCCATGTTGATAACCTGTCAAGTATTATATGCATGAAAATTTTGGCAATACAGTTAACCAGTGCAATGCCCCTGTAATTAAAAGGATCCTCTGTCGGGCCCTTTTTGTGGAGCATAATCATAACCACGTCACTCCAGTTTTTAGGTATTACGAGAGTATCTAAGATGGAGTTAAATAAGGAGCATAAATAGAGAACCCAATTATTAGGTAAGGATTTAAGTAACTCATAGGGAATACCATCTAGTCCGCTAGATTTGTTGTTTTTGCACGAGTTGAATACAGAATAAATTTCAGAAGATGTGACCGGGTAATCGAGAAACGGGTTCCTAGCATCAAAAAATTCAGTATTGTCAATAGCAGAGACAGGATAAAAGTTTCTGTAAAATAATTCCCAGGTTTCAACTCGTAGGTTAGAAGATCGAGAAAAGATGCAACGATAGCCTTTAATAGTTTTCCAGAAAATTTTAGAGTCTCTGCAATTAGATAGTGTTTGTATAATATTTTGGTCATACTGTTTTTTCTTATTAGCGATCAACTTTTTGTATTCTTTTTTGGAAGTTAAATACACATCTTTTAAGTGATTTTCATTAAATGAGTTTTGTTTACAACATTTTAAATTATGAAGGACTTTTTTCTTTAGTGATATACATTCTTTATCAAACCAAGGGTTCTTAATATGTGCCTGCGATCCTTGTGAAACAAACTGCACAATACCCAAAACAGTAGCGGCATCATTAATTGCAAGTATGAGATTCTCATGAGATTTTTCTACGTCTGAGATAGGTATTACACGAGGAGAGTTCTGTAGAAGTAATTTATATGGTAATATTAAGTGATCTGGTAATTTAAACAATTTGGTAAGGACTTCTTGGCTATTTATGTTAGGAGGAGAATGTAAAAAGTCGAGGTTTAGAGAACAACAAACTGGAAAATGGTCTGATGAATTAAACAAATTATTTACATAAAAATCCCTTATCATGGAGAGATGCGGGTTATTAACCCAGACGAAATCTATAGTACTTTTGCCCAGAACATTCACTAAAGTAAATTTACCAGGGCGGTCCGAAATACTTCTACCGTTTAATAAAGAAAATCCGTTAGTATTCATGAAATCTATTAGTTGCCGTCCCCTTGAATTTATAGTTTGATCTAATGATATTCTAGTGTCAAACAGATTAGTGTTTTCAAAAATTTCAAGAGGAGCATAATCTAAGTTAGATATGCGCGAGTTAAAATCTCCTCCAATGATTATTAGAGTGTCATTATATAATTCTTGTACACTAGATAAAGAATCTTGAAACATTTCCAGGAGGTATAACAGGTCCAAGTTTGGTTTGAAGTAAACATTACATACAATAAAATTAAAGTTACGATTAGAAACTAAACAAAATACCCACCAGGGTGAATTTTCAATTATAGTGCACGAAAACTTTTTCACACAGAAAGTCGAAATACCGCCACTAGCTCTTCCTGTAGACTTCTCCTTTATAGCAACAGAGCTAATTACATTATACATGGACAAGTAGGAGGGGGATACTTTCATATCAATTGTTAACCACGTTTCCGAGAGACATAAAACATCTGGCATGTTGGTATCGTTAACATAATCTAAAATGTTTCGGAATCCCTGACAGTTCCAAAAAACAATATTAACTGGATGCTATATTTGATTTTGTGTTTTAGAGCTCTTTAATCCGTTATCACGAACTGGTGACATTTCTTCTTCCCTAGTTCTTTTAGAAGTCCCCAAAGCATGATGTGTGATAGGAACAATTTTAGGAACTTTGTTTATATATCTAATTGTAAGGTTGCTATCAGTCTGTAATTTAATGGAGAGTTCGTCCCGTAAGTCCTTTAAATGTTGTAGCTGGTTGGGAGTCATATCTTGATTAAGCTTAATTTTCTCATGTGATAACTTTTTTTTGTTTTTTAAAACTTCAATGGCATATTGTGGAGAGCTAAATGTCAAACGATATGGACGGGTTTTACCATTAACTGGTTTGCCTAGACGAGCCCCAGCAACTACTTGCGGTGAGGCTCCAGAACAAATTTTGCTAATAATATCTTGGGCAGCATTCAGCTCCAGGTTTGGTTGGCTTTCCGGCAATCCAAATATTATAATATTTTTCTCTCGCTTAAGACGTTCTGTACTTTCAGCGAAAAGTTCTTGAGCATCCATGTTTTTAAGAGAATCGAATTTTTTCTCGAGACCCAGCATTTTGTTTCGTAACTCTGAGACAGTTAGAGATAACTTGAGATTGAGTTGAGATTGTAGCAACCAAATCTTCAATTTTATAATTGCAGGCGGTAACTGCCGTAGTAAGACACGTTAATTTTGACATAATAGCTTGGAAATGATGATCATTTAGATTAGTTGAAGTGGAAGAATTTAATTTACAGTCTTGACAAATCCAGTTGCCCATATTCGCTGAGGTGGGTACATCGTCTACATTTCCAGCTAACGTTGACCGGACGCACCTCAGGTGACATTGGCGAGCACAAATTGAACATTTTAGCTGATTGTCGATGTCCGTCAATAAAACGAGACACAAGAAACAGGTATTCGGCATTTTTAAATATTTGTTTATCGCTTTAATGATATACTTATTAAATACAAAGGTTACCTCAATGTAAATAAACACAGTTTTGGATAAAAAAAGAAATCCAGCTGCTATACTAATTAACTCACTACAAACAACACAAATGCACTGTTATCAAGTATAATTATAATGTGATTTGGAATGATTATTTTTAAGAACAAATAGGTACGTGCAAACGGTATGAAATCTATTTGAACACTCAGATAAACTTATATACTGTCATGATATGTTTTATCCATGATAAAAAAATATAAAAAAATAAAAAAATTATCAATTAGCATTTCTGATACACTATATATTGCTTGTTAAATGTTAGAGAGTGTGACGAAATTTTATTTGAATATTGTTATTGTTGCTTGAAAAAGTTTATATAATTTTCATATAATATACTCTGCATTGAAGTTTTTTAAATAGCATTTGATAATAATTTGAATATTTTAGAAAATGTATATAGCTTTGTAGCTAGTATTAATGATAATTGTATATTAATAGTTACGGTTTATTGAATTTAGAAGTTCTTCTGAAATAGTCAATGTGACATAATTGATATTAACGAATTTTTATTTCAAAATACTTTTATAATTGGAAAAATTTCAATGTTTTGTTCATATCATAGAATATGAAGGTTATAAAAATTATTCATTATATATTATTATTACAGTTATTCTGAATATGAAAAAAGAACATTTCTATTTTTGTGTTTAAAACAAAATTTTTATGTGAATAAATAAATGCAAAGAGCAGTATTTAGTTAATAAGAATAGGAATGGATATTATCGATTGATTTGTGTCAAAGGTTGAGTATAGAATTACAACTCGTTGCTTAGTTATATTCATTTTGTTTAATATGAACTATTTTGTTGTTTTGGTTTTCACGTGTAAATTAACGATTAAAACATCGTTACTCGGAAGTGCGAAAAGTTATGTAGGTATTTCGGAAAGAAATTTTTCACTAGTTTACATTTAAAGAAATGCTTAGAATGCGAAGCAAAGTTTGTTCCTATGTACTGATTTCGACTATTCTTGAGTCTACATCATTTCATCGCATAACATAAATGGCGTATTTCTGCAAGTTTTTTTTGCATGTTTCTGTTTAGAAAAACGTTCAGGGTCTAAAGCGAAGAACTATTGGGATCAACTTTCGTTTAGCTGAAATCAGTTATGTAAGAAATATTCGTTTATTTACTATTTGGAACCTTTTCCAAACAGAAAGACTCGAATTTATTTTCGCAGAAATGCATAATTTTCATTTTTTCGACTTTAGAATAGCTGAAACCAGTTACAAGAAAATACGTTTCTTTTTTACATTTTAGACAATTTTCTAAACATAAACACGCAAAAAACTTCTTATATACCATTTTCATTTATTGATAAAAACAGGCATGTACAAAACCGTTTGTCTCTCGAGATTTTTTAAAGCGATATTAAGCTGATAAGAATAGATATTATTCATTGTTCTGTGTTAAAGGTCGGGAAGAGGATTAAACTCAATTTTTACATTATTTATTATAGTTTATTTATTAGTTTCAGATTTTCTAAAGTCGGGAAAATGATGCATTTCCGCAGAAAGTTTTTTGTGATTTTGTATTTGGGGAAGCATCTATATACTGAAAAAACACACCACACCACACCACAACACACAGACACACACACATACATACATACATACATACATGAATACATACATACATACATACATACATACATACATACATACATACATACATACATACATACATACATACATACATACATACATACATACATACATACATACATACATACATACATACATACATACATACATACATACATACATACATACATACATACATACATACATACATACATACATACATACATACATACATACATACATACATACATACATACATACATACATACATACATACATACATACATACATACATACATACATACATACATACATACATACATACATACATACATACATACATACATACATACATACATACATACATACATACATACATAAATACATACATACATACATACATAAATATATACATACATACATACATACATACATACATACATACATACATACATACATACATACATACATACATACATACATACATACATACATACATACATACATACATACATACATACATACATACATAAATACATACATACATACATACATACATACATACATACATACATACATACATACATACATACATACATACATACATACATACATACATACATACATACATACATACATACATACATACATACATACATACATACATACATACATACATACATACATACATACATACATACATACATACATACATACATACATACATACATACATACATACATACATACATACATACATACATACATACATACATACATACATACATACATACATACATACATACATACATACATACATACATACATACATACATACATACATACATACATACATACATACATACATACATACATACATACATACATACATACATACATACATACATACATACATACATACATACATACATACATACATACATACATACATACATACATACATACATACATACATACATACATACATACATACATACATACATACATACATACATACATACATACATACATACATACATACATACATACATACATACATACATACATACATACATACATACATACATACATACATACATACATACATACATACATACATACATACATACATACATACATACATACATACATACATACATACATACATACATACATACATACATACATACATACATACATACATACATACATACATACATACATACATACATACATACATACATACATACATACATACATACATACATACATACATACATACATACATACATACATACATACATACATACATACATACATACATACATACATACATACATACATACATACATACATACATACATACATACATACATACATACATACATACATACATACATACATACATACATACATACATACATACATACATACATACATACATACATACATACATACATACATACATACATACATACATACATACATACATACATACATACATACATACATACATACATACATACATACATACATACATACATACATACATACATACATACATACATACATACATACATACATACATACATACATACATACATACATACATACATACATACATACATACATACATACATACATACATACATACATACATACATACATACATACATACATACATACATACATACATACATACATACATACATACATACATACATACATACATACATACAGACGTACGGACATCATCGTAAAAATAGTCAGGAAAGCTTCTTAGGGCTTCAAAACGTCGAGATTTGTTGAAACCTCGATTTTTTTAAAACGGGGTAAAAACAATAACTTCCCGATTTTTCGAAAATCATTAGGAAGAATCATTGATTTTTTTAGCGGGAAGTTAAAAAAGTTCACCCAAATATTGTACTCGAGTAACTGATTTCGGTTTTTCTAATGCCAGGAAAACAAGAACATTACATTTCCGCACACAAAGTTTTGTGATTATTTGCTTACGGTTTTCTAATAATTGAATAACGCAAGTTTCGTATAATAATGTTTTCGGCTTAATGATAGTTTACTCAAAAATATTGTAAATAAATATTGCATTCACTTTTATTTAGTCAACATAAAACCATAATTCGTGTGATTTCAAATGGATAAATTCCAATACCAATAAATAATTTCATCCCGACAAAAACAACTTTTTTATATTGATATTTACTTAAGCTGTTCAATTGTATATTCAAGAAACATTCATATTCTGCTACTTAACTTAAATAGAGTTGTTATTGTAAGATTATGTATACATTAAAAGCCAAGCATAAATATAAAGTGTCTTGAAAGCGGTAATTATAAGTGAATCACTTTTGTTTATAATTTATCGTGAATATTCTGAAGAAAAAGAGGCCTATGCATTGAAGTTGTTTAGACTCCAACTTTATTTATTAATTTACAACACCAAATGAGATCACGTTTGCAACAAAACCAATTTGCGAAAAAATTCAAGTAATAACGCGATATTGTAACAATATAAGGATACTGTTGGCGTTAACTTAATTAACATAATCAAAATCACTTACTTATATTTTAGACGTCTTCACAATAATTTGTAGATATCTAAAAAATTTCCTGCTCTCTTAAGTAGCCAGATTTTTTTCCGTACACTTCCTATTTTTTTTATTCCTGAACTCCAAAATATTTTCATTGTGTCCGAAAGTCGCTTATCATATTCACAATAAAAACCGGACTTCGATTAAATAGCAATTAGTTATATTGAGAGGAATGAAAAATATACCAGGTCAGTACAATAATGGTTAGCTCATTTTTTAAGAACTATTTCTTGAAAAATACTGGAAACAATATTCTCCATGTGCAAAAATGGATGTACAATTTGGGATGCCAAATGAAATGATAATGGCCCAACAAAATGGGATTGCCGTCCAACCTAATCAAATAATATCAATAAATGAAGCAAATCCACAAAGTTCTTTACATCAAAATCAGCAAATGTAACCTTAAAATTGAGCTCAAGCCCGAATAAGAATAAAGTCATAAAATTTGATTAATTAAAAAAAAAGTGCAAGATTGTGAATAAATTTGTCTACTTGGTTAAATAAGTTTCGGTTGCTCCGGTGACAACCTTAGGCCTTCGACGTCGCTCAGAACGGAGGTAGGGGTGGATCCCTCTTATTGATCTTCCGGACAAAATAGTAGACAACTTGTGTGGGCGCCAACTGAGTTTTCCACTTTGGCCTAGCACGAAGAATTTCCCCCGATAACCTAGTAAAACAAGGGATGAAAATAAAAGGCAAACCTCAGCTTATGTTCCTTATAATAACTAAAATAAAATACCTAATATCCTTAAGGGATATTTTACAATTATTAGCTATGTGAACCCTAGTAAATGCCCCCCCACTTAAAGAAAATAGTGAGAACCTCTGTCACACATAATAAAAAAACCCAAATGATTAACAATTAAAGTCCAACATATCCCAGTTAATTGACCTTACGTAGTGGGAAATTAATATGGCTGTTCGAGTGTACCAATACAGATTAAATACAAACTTTCAATTATATGTTACCTGAAAAGTAGTGTAAAGTTTATGAAAAAAACAATTCCATATAAGGCGACACCGTAGTCAAGGCGTTGGTACCAAGGCAAAGACGCATGCGCAAGTGGATAAAATTATGAAAATTAGATTGTGAAAATTTACCGCAAAATATTAATTTCCACCATTACAATTGCATAATAAAATAAATCAGTAGAAACTACCTAGCTAATGTATATACATATTGGCGTAAAGCCCAAAATAAAAATAAGTAAATAACTCTGATAAACCCCCGATACCAGGTTACCCTCAATGTGGTCTTCTTCAAGAAGTTGTTGAAGAGTAGCAGCAAACTGCAGAAGACATCACCATCGATCTACTAGGTAAACTCCAAACATCCCGAAGTGTGTATCTGGCCCCACAGGTGAAGTGTTTATAATCTGGCCCCACAGGTGAAGTGTGTATCTTGAGGGTGGTAAGTATACCCTGGCCCCACCGGTGAACCCTTTTCCAAAAAGGGTCCAATTCTCAAAATTTTCCTTACTGGATGGCTACCAACAAATAACGAACCAACAACAGGTGGCACACCTCCAATTTCAAAACTTCAACGTTGGCGATTTCAATCGTTTTAGTGCAATATATCCCCTATAAGGGTTTGTGAAAACGGCTTCCAGAACAGGACGGAATTCTTCAACAATACGAACTCCCGTAGAACCAAAATACTAGCCGTATATTCCACAACTCATTCAGAACGAGAACCTATAAATCTCAGCAGGAGATGACTACCCAGTCAATCATAAAATTCAGATTCAAGTTCCATGTATTTTTGGAAACCAACTATCAAGTAGGAGCACACACCGGAAAGAAGAAGTGAGTGACACATCTTCAACTTCAATAATGAATACTACCACAGAGAAACCTAGCCGAAACATACATCCGAACTACACTGCTCACTACACCGAGCGTGTTCCGCACAGATCAAGTCATAAAGTGCTACACTTCTATGTAAGTCATGACGAACGAACGCTTTTATCCAAAACACGACTGTCACAGCCAATTGTCATTGTCATCCAACAAATAATTTGACTTTTTTATTATGTGTGACAGAGGTTCTCACTATTTTCTTTAAGTGGGGGGGCATTTACTAGGGTTCACATAGCTAATAATTGTAAAATATCCCTTAAGGATATTAGGTATTTTATTTTAGTTATTATAAGGAACATAAGCTGAGGTTTGCCTTTTATTTTCATCCCTTGTTTTACTGGGTTATCGGGGGAAATTCTTCGTGCTAGGCCAAAGTGGAAAACTCAGTTGGCGCCCACACAAGTTGTCTACTATTTTGTCCGGAAGATCAATAAGAGGGATCCACCCCTACCTCCGTTCTGAGCGACGTCGAAGGCCTAAGGTTGTCACCGGAGCAACCGAAACTTATGTAACCAAGTAGACAAATTGTGTGGGCGCCAACTGAGTTTTCCACTAATAAACACTTGTAAACATTGGAGATAAATGATAAAGTCAATGTATTAAAACTTATTCAAATAAATTTGAGTAAACATAGTACCACAATACCAAACCAACGTAAACAAAGCAAGATCAAACACTCGGATTTAATATACAAAACACATGGCGATAACAGCTAATATATTATAAGTAGATGTTCCGAAAATATTCGAATGCCATCTTACATAGAAGATTTCTAACTAGTATGTATTTGCTTAAGCCAAAATATGGTAGATAAATGAAGAAAATATACCTTTAACTCAAAAGTAAAGTATGTCTACATAGATCAATAAGTTTTATGAAACCTAATTACTACTTTAAATGTTTTAGACTTCAAGTCAAGGAGTCAGTAATAATTTATAACTGATCCCTAATAAACTTTAGCGTTTATCAAGCTGAAACGGACAAAGTATTTGGACTACTGTGGCTACACCCCAAAGGTGATATAATCAAAGCCAGAAACAAAATCAGTAGTCCCACGGTAACTAAAAACTAAAGTAAAATCCACAAGAGAGAAAACCCCTTGCTACCCTTAATTATGAATTATAATATAACAAATAAAAAGAAACAACTAACATGAATATATCTATACGGACATTTACCAAGTAGGCGCTAGTTTTATTATTTACCTTACCTAGCGACAAAATATTAAATTTGACAGACAGGTTTGGTTACAGCCTGCACCACTTCACCGGAAGGATGATGGCAGAGTAGTCCCTAAAACTCTGGGCTGACAGAAACTATATAACTACTGAAGTACTTTCGTAGTGAACAATTGATATTAGTTGATATTAGAAACATAGAGACAATATCGGTCAGGTAATTACTATATACAAATACTTAATATATACAATAGACGTAGTGACAAATTCAACCGTTACACAAATGCTGCAACAAACGCAACAAGAAAAATTGCGATTGGAAAAAATGTATCATCAAATGCAACAGCAAATTGATCAGCTGCAGAAACAGATGGCACAAATGAAAGTCGAACAGAAATTCAAATAATACAGGAAATGTAGGGAGACAGTCTAGAAAAAATTCGGAATCTCAACACTCTTATTACACTGACGAGGAGGAACTAGAAGTGGAAGTTGGTTGGACAGAAAAAAGTTATTGAAGAAAGAAGAAGAATACACCGGAGAGACCCACCGGACAAACCCCACCAACTCACAATAACCAACAAACAAAACAGCAGTTGAGTGAAAAACCACCCCCGATTATAATACTATATAAAACTAAAAAATATGACCAGATATAAAGATTAATATCTACTAATGGCATAAGTGCTTCATAAAAATCATCAACCTGAAAAGAAATTAAACTTAACTTCGTAAATTCAGAAGACTACAAAGATCTGACCAAAATACTCAATGAAGCAGTAATAAAATGGCACCCTTATGAGAATAAACTAAATCGCCCTATAATAGTGATCTCAAAAAGAATAAGCACAACATTTGATAATGAAACGATACTTTATTAATAAAGAAAAAGTACAATGGGAACAGATACAAAAATGTCAAACTACCAGTACATATGCTAATATTCGACAATAAAGAAGATGTTAATAAAATATATGAAATACATGATATATTGGGAATGAGAGTAACAATTAAGTCTATAAGACGACCCAAACTTATACCGCAGTGCAAAAGATGTCAAGAATATGGGCACACCCAAAGATATTGCCACAAAACACCAAGATGCGTAAAATGTGTTGAAGAACACTTCACAAAAGTTTGCGCTAAACCAAAAAATATGCTATCCACTTACGCCAACTGCAAAAAGCAATATCCTACTAATTACAGAGGATGCGAAGTAGCTAAAACATTGCAGAAGTATAGGGATGAAGCTACAAAAAAGAAAAAAACTGTTCAGACGAATAACACTAGACAACAATCACTAAGGAACGATGATAAACCAACAACATCACAACATAACAGACAAGGAAATGAATCCCAACATACCTGGAATATCATAGTCAAAGGAAATGCTCCATCACAAAAGGGTAACAATAGTACTAACAGCATAGAAGACATGCTATCGAATATAATGGCAAGACTTGACAAGCAAGAAAAAAAACAAGAAGCATTCAAAAGAGATGTAATGGACATATTATCCAATCTAGAGACCAGCAACAGAAATGCTGGACCACGGCCTAGAGATGGGCCCTCAAGAGATTAGAATAGTAACATGGAGTGCCATTGGGCTTCTGCACCATACAGAAGAGCTGCAGATGTACTTGCACACACTAAAAATAGACATATGGCTAGTGTCAGAAACACTTTTCACAAAGGAGAGTTACCTCAGATTGAAGAGGTATAATACATACCACACAATACACCCATCTAATGCTGCCAGATGAGGAAGTGTAGTAATAATAAAACAAAATATCAAACATTTTGAGTATAAAAACCGAACAAATACAAGTCACCTCTGGGCCAATACAGACTATAAAAGTAGCTGCGATATACTGCCCACCGAGATATAATCTCAAAAAAGAAAACTACTTAAACTTACTCCAAGATCTTGGAGAAAGATTTATACTAGGAGGAGACTTCAACGCGAAACACACCCTTTGGGGGTCAAGAGTAATAACTACAAAATGTAGAGAGTTACTCAGCGCAGCCAATGAGTATAACTGCGACATCCACTCTACTGGACGACCAACGTATTGGCCAACAGATAGCAATAAAATTCCTGATCTATTGGACTTCTACATAACTAGAAAAATTGCACAAAATTATATATACATAGAAGAAGGCTTGGATCTAGTCACAGATCACAGCGCAGTAGTAATCACATCGAGTAACAACGTTATAATCAAAGAATGTAATCCCACACTGGCAAACAAGACCACAGACTGGGTAAATTTTAACAAAGAGCTAGATAACAAAATTCAGTTATATGTCAGAATAAAAACAACAGAAGAACTTGATACAGAAGCCGAGAAACTAGTCAGCGATATACAACAGACGATCTGGTACAATACGAGACCAGTAAAAAGAAAAATTGCCGGAAATAATTACCCAGCTGAAATAAGAAATCTTGTAGCTGAAAAAAGAACACTGAGAAGACAATGGCAGCAAGATAGAATGCCAATGGATAAAAATAGATTAAACAATATCACACAGACTCTGAGAAGAGAAATAAAGAAAATTAAGAATGAAACAATAAATACTTACCTTCAGGGGCTTATATATGAGAAAGACACCGACTACTATCTGTGGAAGGTCTCTTAAGTAATAAAAAGGCCAAAAGCACCTAACCCGCCGTTAAGAAAAGAAAAAGGAACATGAGCTAGGAGCAATCAAGAAAAAGCACTCCTATTTGCCAACCATCTGGAAAATACTTTTCAACCAAATGAAACAGAAGTAGCAGAAATCCTACCTGCAATAAATGGAGTAACCACCAAAGATATAGAACCAGTAACATCAGAAGAACTTATAGAAGAAACAAAGACAAACATCAACCCGAATAAAGCAACTGGTTATGACCTAATAACAGGAAAACGAGGTATCATCATATAGACCAATTTAATTACTACCCATTATATCAAAACCTTTTGAAAAAATACTTTTTCGTGTAATTGCACGCGAAGTCAATATTTCGCATTCTCAGCACAGTCCGCGAAATTTAATTTCGCGGCCGTTACCCATAGCAACGGCTGCGAAACCAAACGTCACTTCAGACATCGTCTTAACATTCTGTCTGTCACACCAATCTTTAAACTCGCATTAACATTTTTCGTACTGCCGTTTAGATTTTTCAGGTATTAAAACGGAAAGCGCCGAATTTACAACGCTTTCAAGTTCAGGAGGAGTGGAAGGTACTGAAATATCGCTATCAGTATCAGACATTTTGCGTTTTGTCAAGAACTGTCAAAATATTTTGTATATATTGAAACATATCATTTCCATAGTACACGGTGACATTGTTAAATAAATTGAACTGCTGTTGGTTTTAGAGCAATAATATGTTTATTTACAATTATCTAAGTAGTTTAATAATTTTAACGATTGCACGAAAAATAGTGTGAATGCCATGGCCGCGAAACTTTTAAACGACCTCAAAATTATCTTGCCTCGGCCGCAAGCGGCCTCGGCGATAACTGTTCTTTCGGTACGTTAAAAAGGTATTTCGCGGCCTAAGCATACAAATAGCTATTGAATAGGCTCAAACCCATTATTGAGGAAAAATGCATAATTCCCATAAATCAGTTTGTGTTAAGAGAAAAGCACAACACGATAGATCAAGTGCATAGACTTACTGATCGTCTAGAAAAAGCACTAGAAGAAAAGAAGATATGTTCAGCAGTGTTCTTGGACGTAGCCCAAGCATTCGATAAAGTCTGGCACCAAGGACTCGAACACAAGCCTAAACAACTTCTCCCAGAACAATGTTTCGTATTAGATGCGACGATCAATATTCAGAATTAAGACCTATAAAGGCTGGTGTACCACAGAGCAGTGTTCTGGGTCCATTGTTGTATCTACTATACACCTATGATATACCAGTAATAGAACAAACTACAGTAGCTACATTTGCAGATGACCCATGTGTACTGGCAGTTGGTAAAAGCGAACAAAAGGCTAATGAAATACTCCAAGTCGCATTAAATCAAGTCAATGCATGGGAAAAAAGCTGGCGCATTCGACTTAACTAAAATAAAACAGTGCACGTAAAATAAACACACTGGTCGAATGCCAATAATTATAAACAATCATATTATTCCATATGCAAACACGGCCAAGTACCTAGGAATGAACCTAGATACAAAGCTACGATGGAAAGAACACATTAAAAAGAAAAGAGAAGAGCTGAATCTCAAATATAGAAAATTATATTGGCTATTAGGTAAACAATCCAAACTATCCATTAGAAACAAGCTCATGATATACAAGCAGGTTCTAAAGCCTGTGTGGACATATGGCATACAACTTTGGGGGTACGCCTGCTCAAGCAGTATTAACATAATACAAAGATTTCAGAACAAGGTATTAAGGGGCATTGTCAACGCTCATTGGTAGGTAAGATACAGCGACCTTCACAGAGACCTGGGAGTGGAAATGGTAGCAGACGAGGTGAAACATTTCGCGAAGAAGCATGAAGAACGGCTTCACAACCACAAGAACGTCGAAGAAATCCATCTGCTGGACCAAAGTGGAGTAGTGAAAATTACTCAAAAGGACCATGAGCTAGTGTAGTGGGTTAAAAGCAGAGCTCAGTGCGTGTTGCGTAGTTAAACCAAGAAAGAACAAAGCTAAGGAATCACCAGTGGGTAAACCTCAGTAAAACACTTTAGTTTTAAGATTTTAACAGGAAAATATTACTCGTTACTATTGTTTCTAGATTAGTTGTAATTAAAAAATAAATAAATTGATTGTCGAATTGTCGAATTTTTCAAGTGTCAGGAAATAGATGAATAGAATAATAGACGTCAAGAAATAATAGTTCAATACTATTAAACGCTTTACAAAATTAGAAAAATTAATTTCCAAAGAGCAGACCGTCCACTAAGAAGCAACAACTACTTCTCGGGCTATATGCGCCGACAGACATTGAATTAATTTTGCTAATTTTGTAAATCGTTTAATAGTATTGAACTATTATTTCTTGACGTCTATAGATCACGCTTTACTTATATGACAATTATTTACAGGTAACTGTAATTAAGTAAATACCTACAAAACCGAGATGGTTTTTTGTCGATATAGAATTTTGGTTTGTGATTAGATGTAGAGATGTCGCCGATTTCGCACTCTTAACATTTCCTTTACTAAGGCTAATGTATTGGTGTGGTATCAACGTAGTCTCCAGTCCAGGATTATGCTCTCAGAGCTTCTGGACGAATAGCATCTACCTTGTGCTGATGAGGCGCAAAAACGCCGAAACCGGTCCACAAGTGATGTTATTCCTCCCAATCGCAAACCAGAATGGTTGGTTCTATCTTAACAGATATACCAACCCCGTTTACTTTAGAGGTGTAATTCAATGTCTGTCGGGGCATATAGCCCGAGAAGTAGTTGTTGCTTCTTAGTGGACGGTCTGCTCTTTGGAAATTAATTTTTCTAATTTTGTATAGCGTTTAATAGTATTGAACTATTATTTCTTGACGTCTATAGATCACGCTTTACTTATATGACAATTATTTACAGGTAACTGTAATTAAGTGAATAGAATAATAATTGGTTATTATTATTGAAAACGGTACCTTAACGGTTAGAAAGTCAATTAGACATTTAATAATCCGACAGAGACGTTATATAGAAGTAGGTGACCCCTTTACTTCGTAAATTTTTTATGAATAAACAACAATTTTAACTAGGGTTTTCGACATATAATTTCGGGTTTTCTGTGTGATTGTCTATTCTTCATTGAATTTTCTCAATATATTCGTCCATATTTATGTTAGATTAGATTTGACGAGGCTAATTGGCTTATTCCGCTGCTACCTTTCCAGATCTATTGTTGCCCTCTGAATCCAGATTACATTCTCCAGTTCGACTCTTTTCACGCAATCAATCAGTCTCGCGGCTGAACCTTTCATGCAGTGATTCCGGTGATGTCTCATAATCTATTACAAGAAATCGCGCATTCGTCAGGCAGTTGTGTATGCTCTCTGTAGTTCCCTCCTCTAGGTGACAAAATATGTACACGGCGTCGTCTGTCAACACTATCACCTTTACGTATCAATTCAGCTTACAGTTCCCTGTTAGCAAACCTACTACTGCTTTGACAGTTTCCCTATTAGGTCTGCCGTAAACTTTGGCGAATGTCATTACAGATGTGTTGTTGTTTATGTAACGTTGTTACTTCTACTATAGGAGGAACAGGCTTCGAGCGCCGCCCAATGTGTTATCGTTACTCGGTATCAGGCGGCTAGGCGTTACTTTAGTTGTCAGATTGTGACCTTTCAGAACGCGCAGACGTGCACGCAGTCAGTGGGTAGCAGTACCAAAAATTGGTAGACGTTTCAGGGAAACGGTGTTATGTAACTTTATTTTCCGGAGCGGTAACCGTTGCAACGCTCTAAACCTGGAACTGAAGTTATCATTCTTACCTCTAGTGAACTGTTTTGCCTTTCTCTGTCCTGGTGATAATTCACACCACTCTAGAAATTTCTGTTCCACCCACTTTATGGTGACCATGTTAATTGTCGATTTTGCGACGTCGCGGAAGGGTTACGGTCTAATGAATGTTTTATTTTCTTTTCTATAAATAAAAAAAAACTGTATTTTTTCTTCGGCACAATAGCCTGAGGATTTGATAAAAGAGCAATACCGATAAATTACTATTTAATATCATTCAAAACAAAAGTGACTATTGAAAACCGGTTTTGGAAGTTAACTAAACCGATTTTGTTATTAAAATTTATATTCAATTAACAATTTAGAGTGAAATTTAATTTTTTGTTGTTTAAAATTGAGAAATTGTGCCTTTTCAAGACATGAACTTTTATAATTAAAATAATTCTAACAAATAGCGGTATAAAATCATAATACTACTGACGCCACTGGTATACTTAAGCCCACGCTGCCCGATGCTAATTCTTTGGCGACAGTTTAGACGGTTTTTTGAACTTCACGTTCCCAGATCTACGAAATCATTGTAGCAATTTAAAGAACGAACATGTTCCGAATTTGTTATTGTAATCAGATCGGTACAAGTACCTACATAGAGTTGTAGATAACATCAGAAACGATCAACTCGACCAGACACAAGCTCACAATCATCAATCGAATTTTCAACTCGCACCGGGTTATGTTCATCTAATTACGGTAATTGTTCTTTTTTGCTTCATGTGTGGCACGTTTTTATGTGATGCAACTTGTTTCAAAGTGAAAACAATCAGCTATTAATAGGTACCATATAATAATAATCGTGGGCCCATGAAGTAACTGACGAAATGATTTCAAATTAAACAAATAACTTAATAATAAAAAACCCAATGTTTATACTCTGCTGGAAAATATGAAAATTATTTTGTATTTAATAAAAATCAGTCAAACCGTTGATTCTTCCAATGCGTTTACCCAGTATCGTCACAAAAATTTGGATATTAGCTATTTTTGTCCCTATCACAGTGGGCTAAACATTTAAAAATGTATTTATTCAAGAAAAGATAATATCAGCTTCCCTGTGAATTAATTCAATAGTACAGCATACCTAGGTATCACACTGGATACACAAACGTAGAAAGTATCTTCGTCACATTTCTAATTTATATTCATTCTCAATACATCACCATTTTTGGTTTTTCTCATCAGTAGGACATCCACCAGATATGGAGCAAGTGTTCATCGCAGACCAGCACACAATAATAGGTTTTTGAGACCTGTGGGGTAGGAATGGGAAAGGTATGTAACACCAAAAACAGAATGTCGTGTTTATCTGTCCTACTTGGCAGAGCATCAATAAACATGAAAAACAGGTACAAGAACCATTGCGTAGCTTCGATTATGTAATAAATTTTACTTGAAAATTACATATAAAGGTTGTACCTATAAGATAAACCCTAATGAAATCCGCACTATTGACTGAGCACATACTTTTTTATTGTCTAATATATTTTTGCATGAAACAAGCCGCCTTTAACTACCTAGCCGATATCAATGCTACAGTTGATTCACTGAACAACATCACAGAAAACATAGGTATTTGCTAGCTATATTTGGAATGTTCTAAAACTCAGAGACTTTATTATCAATGAATGACAAATACTTCCCATTTTATTATTATTACCATTAGGTTTATGTATTGTTCTCACCCTTTCCATATTATTGTAAATTTCAAAAGGAAATAGACTATCTATCTGTTTTATTGGTTGACTAGCTGCTTTGGTTGTTCGCGAGTGATGTTGAGAAATAGAAATGTGAAATTTTGTGGATGAGAAATCCGTTTTTCCTCTCTTTAAAAAATATCGAGAACTGTGATCGTTTGGTGGTGGTGGAATTTTGTACAAAAACATAGAAAAGCTACCTTATATGCAAGTAAGTATATTCTAGAACCGAGTGAAATAATTTTATGTCCTAGGTCTTTCAGAAATATATAGTGCTGCTATTTTTCTAGACCTGTGGTATGTTGTATAAACTATATCAAATTAAGTTTCCTGAATACTTGCTTTTAATTATGAAAAACTACCCCAGTGATAAAACAATACAAGTAAAAGTGAATAACAGATTTTTTCTAACATTTCAATCTTAACAAGTAGCAAGTTCCGTAGGGCTTCCCAATGTCTCCTGCGCTCTACAATATCCTCAGGGAGGTCCGGTCCTGACCGATATTCAGCTAACAGTTGAAAACTTCAGCTCCAGATTAAACTGAATATTTTTGTGGTAAAAATCAAAGATATTTTAATTAAAGTGTATAGTTACTCTCAAATTAGTGTAAACAACGATTCAAAGAAGTCCACGTCTTGTAAGTCGAATCATAATATTATAACTTGATCCATAACAAAGTGAAATATTCGGATTATCTACAAAAACTAGCCATTCATTTTGTGGTTTGTCCAGCAATTAAGGTTCCACTTATCGTCTTTTCAAATGGGTACAGGGCCGAATTCAGATGCAACAAACATCTGAATTATTGGAAGCCGCCACCGAAAACCATACCAATTCACAAACTACCATGCAGAACCAAACTAGAAACTACTCATCAGTTGTAAGCCAATCAGCCACGCCAAAATTTCCGTCACAATCTCAAGCAATCGTATTATGACCGAGTCATTGGTGCTATAAACTATTTTAAAACCATATTGACCAGATGGAAGTACTGATTTAGTAGATATGTAAAATTCTAGCCTATGTTCGATAATTCGCTAAAATGTTTTCAATATACAAGATAGTGAAATTGTAGGTCCATATGAATTTGCTGAGTTAGGGTTTTCCCATGTTTATATATTGGTACTATTAATGATTTTTCCAATCTCTAACGATCTTTTTATGTATCCAGATATCATTGTATATTTCTACTAAAAATAATTTTGCGTTACAGGTAAATTCCATATAATATTATGTTATTTGATATAATCCAGGTGATGTGTTATTTGTATTTTCAAGAGCAATCATTAATTCATCATAAATGATAGGATTATTGAATAATGCATTATTTTTCCCATCTTCTTCTCCACTCTTTGGAAAATCTTGTGATACTGAACAAGGTGCGATATTGTTCGTAAATTATTCGATCCAGTCGAAATTTCCGCATGTTTTGTTTGGAGCTATTGTAATTCTTTGCATTTTTTAGTCTGCTTCTATAACTCTACATGGTGAATTTTTATTCAATTTATTACAACAGTGAATCCAATCTTTTTTGGTTCTAAGTTTAAGGATTTTTTTGTAGCCGCCAGTTCTTTGTTAACAATTATATAATTCTCATACGAACTTATACGCTTATATGCATTAATGGCTTGTTTCCTGCGTTCTATTGCACTATCCCATTCTTTATCCCACCAAGGGATCGGTGGATGTTTGAAACGTTATCTTTGCCGATAACATTTCAAGTGCAAAAATATTTTATATCTCACAAGTAATTTTTGGTGGAATATACAACCAGTATATCCGAAAACATTTAAAAAATAAGAATTGTCAAGAAT